>LBNU01023625.1:39738-83475 GCA_014162995.1 Artemisia annua
GTTTCGGAATCGTGTTAGTGTGAGCTTGAATTCTTCCATCCCTTTTGGCTAATTCAAAATATGCATCAAATTCAGGAGCATCCGAAGATGTCTTGACATTTGAGTTTCTAATTCTTTCTTCTAGATGTTGGTATCTTATTTGCAAGTTAAGATTATCAACCTCTAGTTTTGAAAATTGCTTGATCATGTTATCATGATCATCTTTTTGAATTTTTTGGCGCAGTTTTAAATTCTCCCCCTCAAGCTCAACAACACGATTCTGGAAAACCTTTAAAGTAACAAACATATCATGAAATTGGGAAGCAGTTAAAGAAGAATCAGTAGCAGTATAAAACACATCTTGAGCAATGCACATAGCAATCAAATTATCATTCATGATAAGAGCATTCTTCTTCACAATTTCACTATGTTGAAGATCCAATATAGTTTGTTCTCCTTCACGTTCCTGGTTTTTAAACACCTCTTTCATTTCATTTATCTCTTGTTTAAGGGATGTTTCCATGTATTCAAAATGGTTTTTGATTTGTTTAAAAAACGGAATGACTTCTGTGAAATAACATTCTTTTGTAACTTCAAAACCCCTTTCCCCCTCAGTAATTCCCGTTGGAGTAATCCTCTTTTTACACGTTTTGTCAAAACCGCAAACATTTGATATAGTACATACATGCTAATAAGAGTTTTACATTGAGTGGGAAGTGCTATCTGAACTAGGTTCATGGGTGTATTGGGAGGATACACCGTGGGTTTAGCAAACTTAAGGGGAGTGGAAGCCATAAGAAGTTCAGCTTTCATTTTTTCCACATCTAATGCCCAAAAAATCTGTTCAGGGGTTAACTTAGTTTGTGGCACAAAGACAGTCAATCGGTTCTGCTCATAGTAGTTATGGGGCTTGATATTAACACGATTTGCTATGCACATGGGATCCTTCATCTTATCCTCAAGTCTTTTCCTATTTTCTATTTCGATTTCAACAATCTCTTCTGTATCACGCACCTCAGGGGAATCATGATTGGGCTTAAGCATCACGTTATAGTCATATAAGGCAGGTTGAGAGGCACTAATGCTCCTAAGATAATTAGTTTTAGGCACACCTGTATCCTTATCACTATGTTTATCACGAAGCTTAATGTGCTTATGCATCATTTGAGCAGTTTGAATGGTTTGGCCTTGTGTGTACAATTTGTTTTCAAGCTTGTTCTTTAAGGCCTTTAATTGGGAAAAATCATTTAGAAGTTTAGTTTATTTGCTTTGAAAATCTAATTTAAGTGTGTTGACACTGTTTTGAATCTCCTGTTTTTGTTTAACAGTTTGATTGATTTGATTTTGCAAAGATTTTATTTCCCCTCTTAACTCTTCTTCCTTTAAATTCCTCTTGGTAATATATGTACACATTTGCCAATTCATTTTCTGTTAACGTTCAGTTAACTCAAATTTTGCACGTTGTTGATACATATTCACCTGATCTTTGAGAATATTAATCCTAGTGGTTAAGGTGTCATCAGGAATAACAGTAGTATAATCATCATATTCACAAGTATCATTATTAATGGAAGAGTCATCACTTGGTAAAGCACTTTCGATACTTTGTTTCAAGTATTGCTCATATGGGACAACATTACTATTACCCATATCAGCAGAATTTGAATCAATAGTGTCTGGGTGTTTTACTTCGTTATGAGTCCTTTGATTGTGCATCACATCGTGAACATGTGTATCTTCAGATGCTCTACTAGATTCATCAGACTCTTTATTGTTATCCATATGTTGTTGTTTTGAGGAAACATTAGTGTTTTTCAAACCGACATCATCTGGCGTGACAATACTAGTTTGATGAACCTCATCGAGTATCGTTGGAATGGCACATGTTTCATATGTGTCATATAATTTGAGTACCTCAGGAATGATGGATGATTTGGAAGATCCTGATTGATTTGCCGATGTGATCGCAGATGTAAGCTTGGCCATAAAGATGGTTTGTGTAGTAGGTTCATCATCAACATCAGAATCAAATGCATCACAATCTTCAGAATCAAATGCATCACAATCTTCAGCCTGGAAGATGTTTGGGTCATTTAGAGCAAGATCCTGGACTGGTTGATCATCCACATCAGCATCAAAGGAGTTTCCTTCATCACCAGCAAGAAAGAGCAGCTATTCCTCATTTAATTTAACACCATTCTCTTGTGCTTGCATCAACAGCAACTTATCTTTGAAGTAGTCGGAGTTCTTGAATCAGTAGCAGTATAAAACACATCTTGAGCAATGCACATAGCAATCAAATTATCATTCATGATAAGAGCATTCTTCCTCGCAATTTCACTATGTTGAAGAGCCAATATAGTTTGTTCTCCTTCACGTTCCTGGTTTTTAAACACCTCTTTCATTTCATTTATCTCTTGTTTAAGTGATGTTTCCATGTATTCAAAATGGTTTTTGATTTGTTTAAAAAACAGAATGACTTCTGTGAGATAACATTCTTTTGTAACTTCAAAACCCCTTTCCCCCTCAGTAATTCCTGTTGGAGTAATCCTCTTTTTACACGTTTTGTCAAAATCTGCAAACATTTGATGTACAATACATACTAATAAGAGTTTTACATTGAGTGGGAAGTGCTATCTGAACTAGGTTCATGGGTGTATTGGGAGGATACACCGTGGGTTTAGCAAACTTAAGTGGAGTGGAAGCCATAAGAAGTTCAGCTTTCATTTTTTCCACATCTAATGCCCAAAAAATCTGTTCAGGGGTTAACTTAGTTTGTGGCACAAAGACAGTCAATCGGTTCTGCTCATAGTAGTTATGGGGCTTGATATTAACACGATTTGCTATGCACATGGGATCCTTCATCTTATCCTCAAGTCTTTTCCTATTTTCTGTTTCAATTTGAACAATCTCTTCTGTAACACGCACATCAGGGGAATCATGATTGGGCTTAAGCATCACATTATAGTCATATAAGGCAGGTTGAGAGGTACTAACGCTCCTAAGATAATTAGTTTTAGGCACACCTGTATCCTTATCACTATGTTTATCACGAAGCTTAATGTGCTTATGCATCATTTGAGCAGTTTGAATGGTTTGGCCTTGTGTGTACAATTTGTTTTCAAGCTTGTTCTTTAAGGCCTTTAATTGGGAAAAATCGTTTAGAAGTTTAGTTTCTTTGCTTTGAAAATCTAACTTTAGTGTGTTGACACTGTTTTGAATTTCCTGTTTTTGTTTAACAGTTTGATTGATTTGATTTTGCAAAGATTTTATTTCCCCTCTTAACTCTTCTTCCTTTAAATTCCTCTTGGTAATATATGTACACATTTGCCAATTCATTTTCTGTTCACGTTCAGTTAACTCAAATTTTGCACGTTGTTGATACATATTCACCTGTTCTTTGAGAATATTAATCCTAGTGGTTAAGGTGTCATCAGGAATAACAGCAGTATAATCATCATATTCACAAGTATCATTATTAATGAAAGAGTCATCACTAGGTAAAGTACTTTCGATACTTTGTTTCAAGTATTGCTCATATGGGACAACATTACTATTACCCATATCAGCAGAATTTGAATCAATAGTGTCTGTGTGTTTTACTTCGTTATGAGTCCTTTGATTGTGCATCACATCGTCAACATGTGTATCTTCAGATGCTCTACTAGATTCATCAGACTCTTTATTGTTATCCATATGTTGTTGTTTTGAGGAAACATTATTGTTTTTCAAACCGACATCATCTGGCGTGACAATACTAGTTTGATGAACCTCATCGAGTATCGTTGGAATGGCACATGTTTCATATGTGTCATATAATTTGAGTACCTCAGAAATGATGGATGATTTGGAAGATCCTGATTGATTTGCCGATGTGATCGCAGATGTAAGCTTGGCCATAAAGATGGTTTGTGCAGTAGGTTCATCATCAACATCAGAATCAAATGCATCACAATCTTCAGCCTCGAAGATGTTTGGGACATTTAGAGCAAGATCCTGGACTGGTTGATCATCCAGATCAGCATCAAAGGAGTTTCCTTCATCACCAGCAAGAAAGAGCAGCTGTTCCTCATCCAATTTAACACCATTCTCTTGTGCTTGCATCAACAGCATCTTATCTTTGAAGTAGTCGGAGTTCTAAGGACGTTTTGGTTCAGTGCAGTTTCTTGCAATATGACCTAGCCCACCACAATTGTAACACTTGATTTGCCTTCCTTGTCCTTGATTACCATTTCCCATTCTGTTCTGAGCATTTCCTCGGACATTTTGTCTTCCTTGAACCACAACACGCCCATCTTCCACAACAGCAAGATTACGTGGATTAGATGAGGTTCTGAGTTGATTGTTGGTTTGAGGAAGAGTGCTTCTAAAGTGTTGAACTTGTAGAGAGACTTGATTGGAGAGGTTATCAATTCTCTTGTCCATGTAGGAATTTCCCGATTCTTGTGAGTTGGTTTTGACACTTGCTGATTGCATTGAGGCTTGACCAAGAGTTGACTGATTCTGTGTTGCTTGAGTAGTGATTGGAGGGTTGATTAAATCAGCTGAGAATTGGTTGAAACCTTGAGCACTGGAGATTAGAGCAAGAGGATCATTTGAGGGATGAAACTTTTCTCTTAGCTGACGATCATACATGGCATGTTTCTCATGTTGTTGTAGATAAGCATAGAGTTGCTCATAGTTGGTGTTTCTGAGACCTTTGTTTAGCTTCACAGCCGTGACAAATCGATCCCATTCTGGCGACATGTTATTGACGAACTTTGAGTTGAGTTGGATGTTGGGCATTGTCATTCTGATCATTCTCATGTCATTCACAAGCTTGTGGAATCTGACATAGTAATCATTGATGCTTTCACCAGGGTTCATCTTAAAGTGCTCGAATTCATCGTACAATTGAGACTCACGATCTTCCTTTGTTAATTCTGAACCAGCTAGCAACATTTTGACATTGTCCCAAACAGCTTTGGCCTCAGTGTTGAAGTTAATCAGTTTGTATATGTCCTTTGGTAGCCCTTGTACCACAATGTTTGAAGCACGAATGTCAGCATCATATCGTTTCTTTTCAGCTTCATTCAGATCATTGTACGTACGAGGTCTGTCAATTCCAAGGGTGACTGTCCCATCATCACCAGTGGAGATAACATCTCTGGTAGTGCCCATTTGGAATGGCCCTTCATCAATTGATCTCAGAATGTTCTCCCCATTTTCTTTGCCTTGACAATACAAGCGAATTCTTTGTGACCAAGACTCATAGTCCGTTCTTTCTAGCATTGGAGGTCGAGTGTCAGATCCAGCAGCTTGAATATCATCAATAGATGTTACAGTAGTCATGATGACAAGGTCTTAGACGGGATTTTACAACACACGTGACTTAAACCGAGAAATCGATTCTTTCCCGGGATTTTACTAAAGTCAACCAGGAAAACCGCTAAGATAAGTAAACCGCTGGTACAGTAACCGCTGACAATTAACCGCTGACAGAGTAACCGCTAGTAAAGTAACCACTGAAGAGTAAACCGCTGATGTAATGACTGCTGAAACTTAACCGCTAAGACTTAACCGCTGATACTTAACCACTGGAATAGTGACCGCTGGACATAGTAACCGCTAGTAAAGTAACCACTACTGACTTAACCGCTGAGTAGTTAACCGCTGTGAATAAACCGCTAACACAGTACAAAGTACAGCATAATGCTCGCTCCACTATTTGTACTTAACCGCTATTACTATCCGCTAAACACCCAAACTAACCGCTGCGAAGTAAACCGCTGGAGTTTAACCGCTGATACAGTACAGAGTACAGCGTAATGTTCGCTCCACTACTTGTACTTAACCGCTACTACTAACCGCTGAATACCTAAACTAACCGTTGTGAAGAATACTTTAACGTGGAGCTAATCGCTGGCAAGAAAGAGTTCCAAAACCCATTCGTACACCTCACAAATGTTAGATATAGTCCAACCAACTGATAAAATAGATGAATCTAACCTTTCTAATCCTAGAAGTACAAGAAAGATCACAAGAAACACCACGAACGAGCACCAAAATGAGTCAAAACCACCCTAAACTAGTAGAAACCCAAAACAAACCATACACCACAAGTTCTATGATCCCTAGGATGTAACCATGGCTCTTGATACCAATTGTAGGATACTAGTTAACATTACAAACACAAATATACTTGTGGTTTGGCTCGTTGAAGGTAAGAAAGAAAGAAAGAA
This sequence comes from Artemisia annua, assembly GCA_014162995.1. Classification (NCBI taxonomy): domain Eukaryota; kingdom Viridiplantae; phylum Streptophyta; class Magnoliopsida; order Asterales; family Asteraceae; genus Artemisia; species Artemisia annua. The sequence continues at coordinate 45,939 of LBNU01023625.1, forward strand.
ATTCTAGAGAGAGAAAGTTAGATAGAGAAAGATATGAAGCCTTGAGAGAAAACCAAAAAAAAGAAAATAGAATTATGAGAGAAGGCTTACCCTCTCCAAGGATGGAGAGGGGTTTATATACATGGATTTTGCCACTTGGGCTGCGGATCAGGTATACAGTGGGTAAAGACCCGTCCTTCTTCCGCGAACTAATCTAATTCTAAACTACGTATTACTAACTAATGTAACTACTACGAGCTAAACAATGCTTAATCATATCTGGGGTGACCGAATCTTTCTTATACAAAAAATCGTATTCCTAACAGTTGGTTTCAATCCTGAGTACCCTAATTTGAGGAACATGGAATGCGGCATAAGATTGATACTTGCCCCTAAGTCAGCTAAAGCATTCTTGACCGATAGAGATCCTATGGAACAGGGCAAGGTGAAACTACCTGGATCATCCACCTTCTTTGGTAGTCCTCGTTGAGTAACCACAGAACATTCTTCACCTAGGGTTACAAGACCTTGGAGCCCTTTTCTGTTGGTTAGCAGCTTCTTGAAGTATGTACTATATTTGGGCATATGGTAACATGCATCAAGAAGAGGTATGGTGACGACCGAGTCCTTCAAATATGACAAGAACCTCTTATTGTCATTCTCAGCCTTTTGATTCTTGAGGCGGGATGGATATGGGACTTTAATGGGTTGTTTAGGTCGAGTAGGTGGAGAGGAAGTCACCGGAGGGGATTGCTCAGGGGTTTGATCGTTCACATCATCCTCCTCCTCATGAGGTGTGTCGGGTTCCATGACATTAGATTGTTGGGTTGGGTAAGGTGGATCCTTAGTAGTTGTTCCAGCACGAGTGGTAATGGCGAGTAAAGGATCTCTTTGATCTGTTGGAGGTTTGCCGAGGCCATCAAGAATGGCGTCGAGTTCTGCGAATTTGGCTCTCGTGTCATTTTGTTGGCTCGTGAATAGGTTGTCGAGACCTTTTAGTTGCAGATCCTTTTCAAGCGTGAAATGCCCAAGATCATCCTCAAAAGTGCTCCTAACCTTGTAGTCAGGATGTTCTCTTCCTCCCTCACTTCCCACAAGATTTCCCCAAGGGGTAAAATCGTTGTTTTGATAGAAAGTTAAGAGGGAAGGATCATCAAAGATGTCGTGGCTTGACAAACATGCTTGTTTGGTGGTGGTATTCTCCTCGCATTCCTCCACTTCATGCGGGCCGCCACATTGATCACAGATCAAGTATGGGTTTGATAATCGTTTGGTTGGTTGCGACTTGTCTAGATAAGATACTTGTTCATTCAATCTACTCAGCCGGCTAACAAAAGGAGGCTTTTCCATGGTCTTGGAAACGCTCATGATCGAATCAGGTTCATCCCAGGTATCATCTTGATCATTTGCATATTCCTCAATTCTGTCCCATGCTTCCTCGGTACTTAAGTTGGCTATCCTTCCTTTTGACGAGTTATTGATTCCCCTTTGGTCGTTTTTAGAGACACTATTGTAAAAGATTTGGACAAGGAACCAGAGTTCAATGCCATGATGGGGGACTTGTCTAATTAGATCCTTGAATCTAATCCAAGATTCGTGGATAGGCTCTTCTGGTCCCACGTGGAAGCGGAGGATTCCATCTATCAACCTTGAAGTTCTTCCTATGGGAAAGAATTTCTCATAGAATTTTGAGATAAGCTGTTCCCATGTGAAGATGGATTTGGAGGGAAGTTTGTTATACCAATCTTTGAATTTTTCATAGAGGGTGAAGGGAAAGAATCGTAGCCGGGAGGTATCTCTAGTGGCCCCGTCCGTAAGGAGGGTATCCACTATTTTCAGGAAGTCCTTGATGTGTTGGATTGGATCTTCGGCTTTCAATCCGTGAAACTTGCATACATTTTGGACAAGCCAAACATCGGTTGCATGCAAGACTCCATCTGTATGTTCATTTGGAAAAACAATAGCATTGGAAAAACCACGAGGGGTAGGGGATGAATAATCTTTGAGGCACTTGGGAAGGGGATTTTCCAGAATTTCCTCATTTACACGAGATTAAGGGCTAGAGGGTGTGGTGTGGTGATTGGATTCTTCCTCAGAAAGGGCTTCATCAAAATTGAGGGCGATACCAATTGGTTCAGACATTGAAAAGAGTTTTCTCAACCTACACATTTCCCTTTCAGGTTCTGCGTAAGGTTGGATGAGGTTTCCTAATGAACTACGACTCCTAGTGACACTATGGTTGGAAAAATCTCCGTTTACCATGTTGGCCAAGGAAGATTAAAGCGGAGGATTTGGGAAAAAGATAGACTAAAGAAAAACCTAGAAATATAAAATAAAAATCTCACTAGAAAGGAATCTAGCGAGTAGACCTAATAAAATAAAAATTCAACCTAAACAATAACTATTCCCCGGCAGCGGCGCCAAAAACTTGATGCGTGGTTTTGCAACCTTACAACAGGTTTTACCTCTCGAGGGATCTCAAGAGGCTTACAACCCCACCAGGCAGTGTACCTGACCGATGTAGTATAGTGTAGTGGTAAGTACGGGGGATTGATCGTTCTCCACAGGGAATAGTGTTCGTTAGGTATGAAAAGCTACTCTAATTAGGTCTAAGGGTGAGGGAAGATTATTTTTGTTTTTTTTATATTTTATGAAAGCAAGTAAAATCTCGGGTTTGAAGGAGTGGGCGGAATTAGTTGCTAGCCAACTAACCCAAAAACTACTATTGCAAATAAAATAAAATAACAAGAAAATAAAAGGTTGTGAAACTTATATGGAGACAAGTGTGTTTACTTAGATTTCCTTACTCCCTAACTATCTTTTACCGGTTGGTTAGTGTGTATTAATTGCGTGGATGACGGGTGTATTCCTTAATACCATTCGTGGGGTGGCGTACGTACTTCCCCAACTCTATAAGCTCCTACTTCACTCCTATGTCGAGCCGGCTAAGAAGCTCCTAACATGGGATCATTAGAACTCGCTCATGCATTAAATACAACCATAATAACCTAGTACGCATTGGTTCATATTTCTTAAGACGTTCAAGCAAGTTACCGTATAGGAGGTTAGCCAGTTTTCTTAAGCTGATGGCGTCAGGTTGTAGGCTCTGACGCCGTCAGCTCACCGCCATTAGGGTTCTCGGATCACCTAGATCAATCTCTGACGCCGTCACGTACAAAACTTAGCTGGGCCGTCTCTCTTTAACTTAACACCTGACGGCCTAAGATCCATAACACCTGACGCCGTCAGGTGTTATTTTCACATTTTCTTCTTAGGGCGTCACGTATAGTCAGAATCCACTCCTTTGTCATGGTTGGCTGACGGCGTCACCTTGTGACTCTGACGCCGTCAGGAAGGATTTCCAGCATTCTTTTGAGACTTTGTCATTTTCTTCACTTTATGCTCCAAAAACGTCCAAAATGAGGTGTTTTCCAGAATTCTTCTCAAAAGTACCTAAAATGACAAAAGGAACGATTTAAGGCAATATTTGATCATATTATCACGAATTAGGGCTTAAATGACCGCCTAAAATGGATACACTTTTCACCTCATAAGTTGATGTGGTGTGTTCACTGGTAGAGGTGTTGGTGTATTAGCAATTAATGCGAGAGGATCATGATTCTTTGCCAATCTTTCTTTCCTTACTTCATTAGCCTCAGCTTGGTTTTGCTTCAGAAAATCGTAGAGTTGATCATAATTCACTTGATGTAAATCCTTAGTTTGGTTGACAATTGTGACATATCGTCCCCTTTCTTCTGGAAGGTTATTGGTGAATTTGATGTTTGTTACGATTGTTCTTGGTGTCAACTTATTTCTAGTTAACTCATTCATTAAAGTGCAAAACCTTGTGTAGTAGGATTCAATCTGTTCACCTTCAATGGATTTAAAGTTCTCCCATTCGGTTAGAAGCTTGTTTTCAATGTCTTGTTGCCCAATTTCTGTTCCATGACATAGTCTTCTAACTCGTTCCCACATGTCATAAGCAGTTTCACAGCGGTCGACCGCAGCAAAGATCTCTCGTGGTAATCCTAGTTGGATTAGGTGCATTGCCATATCATCAGCGTCGATCTGCTTCTTGTCTTCATCTGTGTACTCTGCTTCTGTTTGTTCATGAAAGAATGGTAGAGTTGGAGGTGTTGTATTTGGATTTCCTTGATTTGATCATGAGTTTACCATCGGTCTTTGTTTTGATGTAACAAAGCATGCGGCTCGTCCATGGAAGATATCCACCTTTTTTAAGCATATGAGGTCGGTTTTCAGCACCGGCTGCATGAATATCTTGCTGAGTTGCCATTGATGATGTAATGATTGATAAAGTTGATTCTTGGATCGGCTCAACGAAATAGGAGTCGAATTTGGTGAAGGTTACTTTCCTTGGTCAACGAACTTTCAATCCACCAAAAATTTTCGAAACTTAGTCCACTAAAAAATTATCTAGAATGTGTTATTGATAAAATTATCTAGAAGTGTTCTCGATAAAATTATCTAGAATGTGTTCTTGATAAAATTATCTAGAAGTGTTCTGGATAAAATTATCTAGAATGTGTTCTCGATAAAATTATCTAGAAGTGTTCTCTATAAAATTATCTATAATGTGTTCTCGATAAAATTATCTAGAATGTGTTCTCAATAAAATTATCACCCAAAACTTTCTAAATTATACAATTTAGAGAGTATACCACGAGTCGAAGTGTTTTCTCACTTATACAAGCAAGGGAAACACCGAGTAAGCAACAGTAACACTTCAGATCAACAGGGAGTATTCTCGATAATTAGGGTCTTGTGTTCTCGAAAATTAGGGTTTTGTGTTCTCGAAAATTTTGCAGAAAATTGATTTTGCTTAAAGCACACCCAAATGAAGTTTGTATTCCAAGATTCTTGTACTTCTAGGCTTAAAAACACCAAAACTTGAAGAAAGTTGCAAACTTGATGATTTTTATGAATCTTTTTCAAGTTCTAGATAAATAGTACAAACACCAAATATGAATTTTTAAAGCTTTAAACTTGCAAAAAGATTGGAACTTTCTTGTTGGGAAAGGTTTATAACAATAGTTTGAAATCAAAAGAGTGTTAAAAACACAAAAAACAATAAAAGTAAGTACAAATTTTTTTGAAAGTTAGCGAGATATATAAGCTTGAAAAACATGAAATAAACAAACTCTCAACCCTCCTAAACCATTGTTAGTCGATTAATACCACTTGTAGGACCTTAGATCTATCAACTTTATCACTAATATAAGCACAATATGAAGTAAAGATGGTGACTTGAAAGATATATGTGTGGCGTATGATATAGAGAGAATAAGATGAAAATGAGAGACTTTTATTAGAGAAACCCGCACAATACATACTCAAGCACACACCTCAAATGAGCCTTTGAGGTGTTTATATAGTAAGTTACATGAGATGCCCTAAAGGCTTTTCTATGGGCTTGGGCTTGGGCTTGGTTTCCTTTATATTATAAAGGCTTACATAACATAACACTTAACATATTAGCTTACCAAGTCTAATAGCCCAATATCTTAACTAATTATTATTCTAGCATACGACACAAAATATTTAACTCTGAGAATGACCATCACTTCTTTATATATATCTTTGATGCTAACAGGTTCGTTTGGAGTGGTGAGTAAGTAAGGGTGTACGAGGTGTCAAGAGGGGGAGGGAGGTGGCTAATAGCAACTATAGGGTGACTATTGTGGGCTAGGAGATGACAAGGACAAGCTACGGTGGTGTGTGGTGGTGGTTTGGCCGCGACCTGACGGTGGTGACAAGTAGTTGATGCACCTACTTGTGTGCTACTTGGGGAGGTTCTAGGATGTGTGATTAGGGTTACTAAGGTGCTAGGGTGCTTGGTTGAGGAGCTTGAGGTGCTTAAGTAGCTTAGTTTTTGGTTTTAGGTTTAGTTTAGACCTAGTTTTGTTTAGTTAGAGATTAGGGCTTAGCTTATTGTTTAGTGCCTAGATTAGGGTCCTATGAGTGTTTAGTGACTAAGATTTAGTCCTAGGAGGCTTATACTAAGTGGTGGTAGCTTATGGTAAAGATTTGTGATAGTTTAGACCTAATTCCGGGACTTTATGACCTAGTTAAGGTTTTGTGCTTAAGGGACTTGTACCTAAGCTCTAAGAGGTTGTACTAGGGTCTAAGGGTGCTAAGATATCCTACTGTTGCTAAAGTAACTCATACATAAGCCTTGAACACTTCCAAACTAGTTTAGATAAGCAATTAGGGTTTTAGAGATAACCATAAACACATAGGATTAATTAGGGTTTGATTAGGGTTTATCGTGGTATTATGATAGATATAGTGTGTTATAATGATAGATTACTTATTGTGGTAGTATTATGATCTTATTCTTGACATACCAGGAGTTTACATGATGTGTTTGTAGAGATATTTGGCTTGAGTAGATACGTGAGCAGGTCTAGAGAGTCATGCAAGTAGTGAAAAGCATATAAAAAGCAAAAATTTACCTGTGAAATACCTGATATAGGTATTGTAGTGGGAATGATAGTGGTGAGATTTTATGGGTGGTTACACCTATCCTAGTAATTGTGCGCCGATCTTATCTCCAAGTGTGCCGGTTACGGGGACATAAGAAGTCCTACACAAATCTAAGTCAGTNTAGCTTAGTTTTTGGTTTTAGGTTTAGTTTAGACCTAGTTTTGTTTAGTTAGAGATTAGGGCTTAGCTTATTGTTTAGTGCCTAGATTAGGGTCCTATGAGTGTTTAGTGACTAAGATTTAGTCCTAGGAGGCTTATACTAAGTGGTGGTAGCTTATGGTAAAGATTTGTGATAGTTTAGACCTAATTCCGGGACTTTATGACCTAGTTAAGGTTTTGTGCTTAAGGGACTTGTACCTAAGCTCTAAGAGGTTGTACTAGGGTCTAAGGGTGCTAAGATATCCTACTGTTGCTAAAGTAACTCATACATAAGCCTTGAACACTTCCAAACTAGTTTAGATAAGCAATTAGGGTTTTAGAGATAACCATAAACACATAGGCTTAATTAGGGTTTGATTAAGGTTTATCGTGGTATTATGATAGATATAGTGTGTTATAATGATAGATTACTTATTGTGGTAGTATTATGATCTTATTCTTGACATACCAGGAGTTTACATGATGTGTTTGTAGAGATATTTGGCTTGAGTAGATACGTGAGCAGGTCTAGAGAGTCATGCAAGTAGTGAAAAGCATATAAAAAGCAAAAATTTACCTGTGAAATACCTGATATAGGTATTGTAGTGGGAATGATAGTGGTGAGATTTTATGGGTGGTTACACCTATCCTAGTAATTGTGCGCCGATCTTATCTCCAAGTGTGTCGGTTACGGGGACATAAGAAGTCCTACACAAATCTAAGTCAGTCAAGTCAAGCACGACGATCTTATCATAATTGTGCGCCGGCCTTCGGCTCTATTAATGAACCTTTGGCGCAAAGTAATCTCTTGAAGCCCGCCGCTGTTTATCCCCAAGATCATCGGCATTCAGTGTGAAGCCCGCCGACCTTTCTTCAAGTGCGGCGCACTTCAGTGACTGGCCAGTCAATCCTTGCCTATAAATAGAGCCCCAATTCGTCTCATTTCACAACATCTCTCATCCCAACAACCAACAAAGCTCTGATACTCACTCTCTCTCGAATTCCAATCATTGGAGTGATAGAAATAAAGTCAAAGTTCTAAAAGCGTTGAAATACTCTCTAGATATTAATTGTAGTGATCGCTAGTGACGGTTGCTTCTTCATTACATTAATTCAGAAGTATGTTGATCATTTCATACGAAATTACCACTGTAAGCATGATTACTAAAGCCATGTTAGGCTAAACTCCTTATGGTTGCTTGGATATGTTAATATAATACAGTGTTTGCTTATGGTTATGATCTCTTGTTGATTTCTTGTTTATGTTAAGACCTTGTTGTGTTCTAAACTTATCACCATTGTTTATCTCTTTGATTATAATTGCTAATTGGAAAGAGTCGAAAGATTCAAATAGTATTTTATGGTTTTCAACATATGTCTATGTGTGTTGATCAATTGAAGGAGAAATCGCTTTTGTTATGACATAAACAATAGAGTTTTAAACGTTGCAACTAGTTCTTATACTTGTTAACCACTTGTTTAAGGATTAGCAGACATAAGTCTTGAATCACAACTGTTAACTTATGAAACGTTATTTTGACGAAAACAACTGATCATTTGTTGAACTTACTTAAACCCTGAGATCATTATCATATACCATCACCAAGTTATAGCAACTATCCAAGTAATCATATTTGTCTCATACTTGAATTTCACACTAAAACATGTAGGACCGTAGAACAACATTATTTCACTACTAATCTATGCTAGAATCTAGAGAGAGAAAGAGAGTAGAGAGAGAGAGTGGGAGGCACTTCTAGTGTGTGAAAAACATAAATATATTATTACCTAGAAGAACAACCAACCTCCAAATGAGGTCTTACAAGAGTTTATATAGTGTCCAAGTCTAGGGCATCACTCTACTTTGGGCTTATACATATTTGGCCCCTATACATTGGAATAACATGAATACATGAACAAAATAACTTGAAATGATATACTGTCGCAACCTATTACATGACATAAATGACCAACACTTTATATAAATAAAATACATTGCTAACAATCTCCCCCTAAGTGTTGGTTATTGAAGGTTGCGCGACGTCATCATCTTTGTCGTTTAACTTTAACATTCATTGCTTGGACGTCTTTAAAAATCATTAGATAAGTCATAGTTCATTGTTCATCGTTCTTTGTTGCTTCATGCTTTGTGATCTTCGATAAATGACTTTTCTTTGTTCTTTGTTGTTGTTGTGGATATATCTACCTTTCGTTACTTCTTTGTCATTGATGGTTGAACGCCTTTCCAACATGCTCATACGTCTTTAGTCTTTGTCATACATACATTTGTTGTTCCCGTTCTTTCACTTTGATCTTTGTCACTTTACTTTGCGGATTCTTCTTATTGGCTTAGAATCTTTCTTTGATTGTTTCTACCCTTTGATCTTTGTGAGAACTTTCCTTTGACTTTGTGATGTATGTATGAGCATGTGGAAACTTTGTGTCACGATGGTGGTTGTAGCTACATAAAATTTGTTAGTAATAAAACAACCGGTACTTACAGGTTTGGAATTAGAGATCGTTGACAGCATAGTGTGAAAACTCTCTCTAATCCTTACCAAGGCCCTTCCTAATCGGATACCCTCGAGAGAGCTTACATGGACATACAAGAGTACACCCACGATTAGGTGAGTCGCTGGAGATCACCCCACGACTGTAGACCGTTTGAAACCACTGCAAACACTAAGCGTAACCCACAAGAGATTACAGAAGTGACCTGCTGTCAGGGCTATTTGATGTTGACCCTGGCAGGATTTCCGTTCAATCATTAAGAAATAAATAAGTAAATCCTCTCATAAACGTTCTCGGCAGATTGCTAAGATCTGCGTAGGACTCGATAATTTACAACTGGTATCCATTGATGTAGAATCACCAGTGTAAGAATATTAAGTGTTCCTAAGAGATCTTTTGATGAATCTCGGGGCTCTAGACTCAATAAGTGCACATTTAGTCGTCTGAGGCATGGAGCAGAGGGCCTCCTTTTCAAGGTTCTCCGTGAGAATGAAACAAGTACCTTTTGAGAAATACCCGAGTGGCTAGAAGGTTTAAGTGCAGTGTGTCACTGGGTCCATGACGACTTGTCTTCAATACCGGTGTCACTTTAGTAACAACCAGTAGCATATGAATTGAACCCGGTGTCTGCCCTAAGGTTGAACATATGGAGGGCTATTTATTTTCACCCTTTTCATTACTTTTCTTTTTAATTCTTCAACCCCTTCTTTCCTTTAATTCTTTTCTCCTTTTTTCACATCATAGCTAAGGACTTCTAACTCTATCTATTGGAATTGTCGTTGGGTAGATCCCTCCGGCTCTGGCGGATCATAGGACAGTTTTTCCTAACCTTAGTCACCTTATATCACCATGACTATCCTATTGTTGCCATAAACCATTTGTTTGAGAATCTTCTCAAAGTGTTTATGATAAAGAAACATTTTTGTTAACACTTTGAGAGTTTTGTTTTCTTTTGAAGGACTCCCCCTTCACATGTGCTTATGCAATTATATAAGAAATTTACACACGCGGGAGGAGTTTGCACTTTGGAATTGATCCACTTTCAGTGAACAAGACTGATTCGAGACACGTTTACATCACTAGTTAGACTAGCTTGAAATTATTACTCGGCCTGGTCAAGTCCAAAGAAAGTTTCTCTAATTGGTACATTCTACTTAGACAAGTCCTATTCGAGACACGTTTACATCACTGGTTAGACCAGCTTGAAATTATTACCCGTCCAGGATAAGTCTTTTCGATTAATGACATTTAAGTTTCGTCAATTCGAGGGTTTATAACTGAGTCGAGCACTGACATTAAGTCATCTCAAAAGAGCTCGAGATTCTTGTCACAATCCTTAAACATTTTTTTATCACATAATGAATCACGTTTTAGATCACATTTTAATCACGTCTTCTCCCCCTCAAAAATAGCATATCGTGATATTTTTTATATCAACTAATTAGTGAAAAGCTTTTGGAGAGATAGACGGATTTTGTTTTTGCATGAAATCGGAACATTTTTCATATGATTTTTATACTCCCCCTTAAATAAAGCATATTTTAAACATAAAGTTTAAAATCAATTTTAAGGGTTTGGAGGGAGTTTTCTTTTTGAAATGCGAGTTACGTACTGAAATGTACACAAGCCATTTTGAAAAGAAAAAAAACGAGTTTTTGCTTGAAATCTTTTCGTTTGTTTATACTCGAACTTTTTGAAAAGAATTTCAGTTTTGAACGTTCGAGTCCTGATCTGAAATAATCAGAAGTCATCATTGAAGTTCGGGTTTCGTACTAAAGTATACGAAAGCCATTGTGAAGAAAAATTTGAGAAACGACATGTTTTAGAAAACATTTAGTGAACTCCCGCTCAAGCATATGTACATATCCGTGTCATTTTTGACTGACATTTATAGAAACGTACATAATATCGATTATACGAGAGACATGTCGTGAGAATACTATTTTTGGATTTTATATTGTTTTTGTATTTTTCAAATTTTCTATTTTTGTATTTTGTTTTTGTTGGTTTTTCAAATTTTGTATTTGGCTTTTCAAAAATATTTACAAAGAAGAATTGAGGAAAGAAAAATTAAGTTTGAACAAGTAAAAGTGGAGATAAGAGTGGCATAAGATACGGATTGCTACATGCGATGTTGGCATAAAATTCTTCTTTTCCACATTGGGTGTATGAACTCTCATCACTTTTACATGTACCTGCATCCACAGAAGATGAATTTGCACAAATAACAGTGTTAGAAGTACATGTTTCCTTATATTGAGGGCGTTCACTATCAACGGTTGTAGTGGTTTCTACTTCCTTATCTTGATGATTTTCACTATTATTTGTTTTTGTGCAACTATCAAACATCTTCCCTGTGGGAATCCATCTAAGACCAACTGTTTTAAAAACTNTTTTGAACGTTCGAGTCCTGATCTGAAATAATCAGAAGTCATCATTGAAGTTCGGGTTTCGTACTAAAGTATACGAAAGCCATTGTGAAGAAAAATTTGAGAAACGACATGTTTTAGAAAACATTTAGTGAACTCCCGCTCAAGCATATGTACATATCCGTGTCATTTTTGACTGACATTTATAGAAACGTACATAATATCGATTATACGAGAGACATGTCGTGAGAATACTATTTTTGGATTTTATATTGTTTTTGTATTTTTCAAATTTTCTATTTTTGTATTTTGTTTTTTTTGGTTTTTCAAATTTTGTATTTGGTTTTTCAAAAATATTTACAAAGAAGAATTGAGGAAAGAAAAATTAAGTTTGAACAAGTAAAAGTGGAGATAAGAGTGGCATAAGATACGGATTGCTACATGCGATGTTGGCATAAAATTCTTCTTTTCCACATTGGGTGTATGAACTCTCATCACTTTTACATGTACCTGCATCCACAGAAGATGAATTTGCACAAACAACAGTGTTAGAAGTACATGTTTCCTTATATTGAGGCCGTTCACTATCAACGGTTGTAGTGGTTTCTACTTCCTTATCTTGATGATTTTCACTATTATTTGTTTTTGTGCAACTATCAAACATCTTCCCTGTGGGAATCCATCTAAGACCAACTATTTTAAAAACTTTTCCCGTAGGAATCCACCTAAGGTAAGATCTAGACGTAGTTTGCTTATCAGATGCAGCGGAAGTCTCAGTCTTGGAAAAACTACATTCTTTAGATATCCACCTATTAGGTTTCATTTCCTTTTGCTTCTTATCAACGGGTTTGTTTTGATTTGGTGTCTTATTGGATGAACCCTAGTACATGAATTTTCTTTCGTGCAACTACTCTTATATGCAAGCAAATCCCTAGTCTTTTGTTGATTGTTCCTAGGTAATGGTTTACTACTACTAGCAGTGTTTTGGAATCTTGTAGAATTCATCACACTAGGTTTTGTACCTAAAATTCCGTCTTTTCGATGTTGTGCCTTTTTCCTAGCTTCTTCTAGATGGTGATTTTGGGCCATGTCATTAGAACCAACAGATTCTTTAACAATTTTTGTGGTCACATTCGGTGTACTATTCCTAGAAGGGCCAGAAGTAAGCACATTTGCATTTTCAAAATCTTTTTGCTTGGGCAAAGGTTATGGAGTGACTGGTTTTGTCAAATCCTTTTTCTCATCGACTTTTGGAGCAAACCGGTAAATTGACATTTTTGGTTTTTCAACCCGTTTTTAAGCATTTGGTTTCTCCGAAGTCGTTGGTTTTGCAAACTTAGTATCCACACCCTTTTCTTTTAGACTTTCAAGCTGAGATCTCAAAAGATCATTTTGCGCTTTCATGTTTTTGAAGGCACGCTCATACGACAATTTGTCATACTTGCATTCTTCGTTTTTCCTATCAAATTGTTTAAAATATGACACATTTTATTTTTCAAGTTTAATAAGCGCACTTTCATATTTTGAAACAATTGCGGAGGTCTCGGCTTGAAGTCTTTCATCATCCTCAACAGAATATGTTCGTAAAAATATAGACATAACATCAGTAGACATAACTGCTTCGAAGATATAATCATTTATCATTTCCAAAACTTTCATGTTTTCACGAGTTTCATTAGCTTCCTTCACCAGGGATTTGTGGTCCTTGACAAAGTCGGCCGTTTCATTCAAAAACGCTTGTTCAAAATGAATTACTCTAACATTAATGGCATTGATTTGAGGAGTAAATTCACTTTCAAGAATCTTTTTCAGTTGTAAATGAACCGTGGAATTCCAATTAATCTCATTTAATTTCGCTCTAGCTTCTAAAGTCGTTTTCAGTTGCCCAATTCTATTTTTAAGATCATCAAGATGTCCTCGGGCAGCACTTGTGTTAAAAATGTTGCTTGAAAACATCTGTTCCATTTTAGAAATAGATTTGGATACAACTGCGGATTTAGAAACTAGTTTCGAAAATGGTCGGATCTTGGAAAACTCAGGTGTTTTGGTTTGAGGAACAAAAGTGATTCCATAAAATTTGTTTAGTTTGTTGTAATCAATTGGTTTCAAATCTGGATTCTTTTATTTCATTTTAGTTATGCTCTCTTCGACCAGTTCCATCGTATCCACATAATCACGAACAATAGGAGGATCATGTTTAGTATAAAGCACATTTCCATTATACAACACATTCTGTTCTTCCTTGAGCTTTCTTAAGATTACAAGGAGTTTTGTTACCAAGAGCCATTTTGTTTTTTGTATGGTAAATTGGATCAGTCTGATTAGTAATCATATGAATTGTTTGACTCGAATGACCCGTTTTAACCAACAAATTTTCTAATTTTGCTATCATATGTTCTGACTCTATGATTTCTTCCAAAAGTTTATCTTCTTTCTTTGCAAAGTCCTTTTTCAACTCATCCCTTTCTTTTTCAAGATTGGTATAAGCTGATTTTTGTTTTGAAAGCTGGTTTGTTAAATCAGAAATTTCTTGTTTTAAAGATTTAATTGTTTTCATTGAAGTGACTTCAAGAGTATCAAACTTTCGTTGCAGTTCCCTATCTTTAACAAGTAATTTCTTATAACCAATTTCAAATTCAGACTCGCATTTTTTATCATCATATAGAAAACTTTTTTCTTTTTCCTTGTATCTCTCAAGCTCAGTGGTCAATATCTCATTCGCGGCCTTAATTTCGCGATTGACCTTTTTAACATTCTCAATTTCAATACTACAATTTTTCATTAATGATTCAAATAAAGCACGTGTATCCTCATCATTCTCAGCATGCTGTGAAACTGAGCCACCACTATGATTCATATCGGCAGTTGTCGAATTAATATTGCTACAATTCGGTGTGTCCAGGTATGTATCATAAGTGGTTGCTGGAGTCTCAGAATGTTGTTCCTCATGAGGGGACATATCAAATATATCATTATTGAGACATGTATTATCGAATTGTACCTCAGATACTGCATTGGTGTCATAAACAGGAGGTGCATCAGAATTTGTGTCGTACTTAGCCTCCTGAAGATTTGCCATAAATATGCAGTTTGCATCGATATCCTCTCTATCTTCCATATCATCCATAAGAGCCATAAAGTCATTTTCCTCAGCATTCAACTGAAATCATGCTTTCTCATTCTGAGCCAACATTAATGCTTTCTGTAAGTACTCTGGATCTTTCTTGTTTGGCTTAGAGGGATAGTTCCTAGTCATATGACCTACACCCTGACAGTTGAAACACTTAACCAAATTTCCCTGATTCACATTCCAATTTCCATAATTCCTACGAACTGGAGCTGCAACATTTCCAACCTGATTACCCACTGCCTGATTACCAATATTCTGACCCCGCTGATTGCCAACAAACTGACCCATCTGATTCCTCGGATACTGACCAAGCTGATTCCCTGCGTACTGACCCATCTGATTCTACATATTCTGAGTACCCATCTGATTACCCATATGAAATCCAGTAGCATATCCTTTCTGATTCCCCATAACTCCAACCATTTGACTTGTATTGCCCATATTGAAATTTGGCTGAGCAATCTGCCTGTTGCGAGTGTTCGATGAAATCCTTTGGTTGTTGTTTGTGGGTGTAGAATAGCGTTGGAATGCCTTAGTCATAAGATCAAATGCTTGAGTCATAGCAGCAAGGGACTTATCATTATCAGTGAATTCTGGTTCTTGGAATTGTGGATATTGTTGTTGTGGGTAGAATTGTTGTTGTGGGATAACAGCAGTTTGTTGTTGTGGAAAGTATTGTTGTTGTCCATAGTTGTGAGTGGAAGATTATTATGGTTGTTGTTGTATGTTCACTGGTAGAGGTGTTGGTGTTTGAGCAATGAGTGCGAGAGGATCATGCTTTTTAGCTAGTGACTCGGCTCTAACTTCATTTGCCTCAGTCTGATTCTGCTTCAAGAAGTCGTACAATTGTTCAGAATTTCTTCATGCAAATTCTTTGTTTGATAAACGATAGTGACGTATCTTCCCCATTCCGATTGTAACTCATTCAGAAAGACTGTGTTGTTTGCAATGTTTATCTGAGTGAGATTATGCCTTGACAAATTATTCATGACCTTACTGAATCTGAGATAATACGACTCTATTGATTCACCAGGAATTGAAGTAAACTTGCGAAGTTCCTTAAGCAATTGTGTTTCCATTTTGTTTCCCAATATCTGTTCTGTACATTAACCTTTTAACACGTTCCCAAACTACATGAGCACTTCCTTCACTATCAACAGTAGCATAAGACTGTTCAGGTAGACCAAGAACAACAAGATGAAATGCCTGATCATCAGCTTCAATTTGTTTTATGTCTTCCTCAGTGTAGTCAGCCTCTTCCAGAAGTCTGTAGAAAGGTGGTACTGGGGAGGTTCCATGTGGATCACCAGGGTCTAGTATCTCACGTGGTTTGAAGGGTCCATCCAAAACGGATTTAACAAGTTGTTTTCCATTTTGTTTACTCTTTAAATAGTGCATCATTCTACTAGCCCATTGTGAATAACCACCCTTTGACAGCATTGGAGGACGATTCTCAGCACCGACAGCATGAATATCTTGTTGTGTTGCCATGGATTGACTTGAATTGAAAAGTTGTGAAAAGTTGTTCGTAGGATCTTTTAAGGTAACAAAAGGTTGTTGTTGTCGATTAGATGTTGTTGGTGAAAGTTTAAAACACGTTCTATGATGTTACGAATTGGGCTTACACGTTAAATCTTTCTGTTGGGCTTACTCGAGAAATATCAAGTACTGGATTAACTTGATAAGTCTTGCACGTGGGCTTAGTCGATAGGAGAAGTAATGGGCTTTAATCTATAAGTGTTGAAATAGGCTTGCACAAATAAAGATCAAGTTGGCTTAAAGATCAAGTTGGCTTAATAACCAATACAATTAAACGATACTCGATTTCCAGATTACTAAACCTTAAAATCTTACTCGATAGTCGATACCTTTTTACTTAGTCCTTACTCAATAACTTGAAGTTATTTGGGCGGAGTTTCGACTAAGAGTAGACAAAGCAATTCCTTACTCGATGTACGATAAGGATTAAGCCAAGGCTTACTCGCCAAACACTTAAAGTTACTCGATAAAATTGATTTCCTGACTTACTCGATATAACTTAAGTTACTACTTACTCGATAACCAAGCTCAACTAGTCCTTTTACTCGATAAATGACCTGCCCTAACTCGATATCCCTTATTTTTAGGAACCGTTACTCGATAACACACCAAGGTTATTCGATACCCCGTATTTTAGGAGTTCCTTACTCGACAAATGCCTTCCTTACTCGATAAAACATGTTCAATCAGCTCTAAAAGCGTGAAAACAACCTACAGATCTAATCTTTTCACCACAAAACACGTTAACACAACCTAATACTACCCCTAGGCGAATGATACCACTTGTAGGACCGTAGAACAACCTTATTCACTCAAGAATCATACTTAAATCTAGAGAGAGAAAGAGAGTAGAGAGAGAGTGGGAGGAACTCATTTGTGTGTAAATAATAAACCTTGATATTACTAGAGAACCAACCAACCTCCAAATGAGGTCTTACAAGAGTTTATATAGTGTCCAAGTCTAGGGCATCACTCTACTTTGGGCTTATACATATTTGGCCCCTAGACTTTGGAATAACATGAATACACGAACAAAATAACTTGAAATGATATACTGTCGCAACCTATTACATGACATAAATGACCAACACTTTATATAAATAAAATACATTGCTAACAAAACATTTGCATAAGCTTTCTAAGTCATCTTGATTAGTTATTTGATATATAAGAGCAATCTCAGTCCCTGTGGAACGACCTGGTCTTACCAAAACTCTTTACTATAAACGAGGGTTGTACTTTTACCCGTGTGTTTTGAACTAAGGGAATCGGTAAAATTAGTTATTATAAATTTAAAGCTTTCGAAATGCATCAGTTACTCATCCTTTTGTTATGCGGAAGAACATTTGATGGGTCGTACCCGAATGTGTGCGCATCTTATTCACATACTCCCTCCGTCACAAAAAATGTAAAAATTATGATATTTGTAATTAATGCTAGTTTTGATTGATAAAAAGTATTTTTTACCCTCATAGTTGATATAGAAATAAAAAATGAGTAATTAATGCAAGTTTTAATTAGAAGGGTAAAGTAGGAAAACCAGTCATAATTACTGTCCATATATAAAAACTGGACACTTATTTTGGGACAAACACAAATAGTAAGATAGACTCTTTTTTTGGGACGGAGGGAGTATATTTTTGAGTTTGCAAGTTAAAAAAGACAGACATTTTTATTAAAGCAAACTGGTGGGGGTAGCTAGTCCTCACCTTACAATAAAGTTAAAAAGTCTTACTCGATAACACACCAAGGTTACTCGATACCCCGTATTTTAGGAGTTCCTTACTCGACAAATGCCTTCCTTACTCGATAAAACACGTTCAATCAGCTCTAAAAGCGTGAAAACAACCTACAGATCTAATCTTTTCACCACAAAACACGTTAACACAACCTAATACTACCCCTAGGCGAATGATACCACTTGTAGGACCGTAGAACAACCTTATTCACTCAAGAATCATGCTTAAATCTAGAGAGAGAAAGAGAGTAGAGAGAGAGTGGGAGGAACTCATTTGTGTGTAAATAATAAACCTTGATATTACTAGAGAACCAACCAACCTCCAAATGAGGTCTTACAAGAGTTTATATAGTGTCCAAGTCTAGGGCATCACTCTACTTTGGGCTTATACATATTTGGCCCCTAGACTTTGGAATAACATGAATACACGAACAAAATAACTTGAAATGATATACTGTCGCAACCTATTACATGACATAAATGACCAACACCATTAGAGCAATCTCAGTCCCTGTGGAACGACCTGGTCTTACCAAAACTCTTTACTATAAACGAGGGTTATACTTTTACCCGTGTGTTTTGAACTAAGGGAATCGGTAAAATTAGTTATTATAAATTTAAAGCTTTCGAAATGCATCAGTTACTCATCCTTTTGTTATGCGGAAGAACATTTGATGGGTCGTACCCGAATGTGTGCGCGTCTTATTCACATACTCCCTCCGTCACAAAAAATGTAAAAATTATGATATTTGTAATTAATGCTAGTTTTGATTGATAAAAAGTATTTTTTACCCTCATAGTTGATATAGAAATAAAAAATGAGTAATTAATGCAAGTTTTAATTAGAAGGGTAAAGTAGGAAAACCAGTCATAATTACTGTCCATATATAAAAACTGGACACTTATTTTGGGACAAACACAAATAGTAAGATAGACTCTTTTTTTGGGACGGAGGGAGTATATTTTTGAGTTTGCAAGTTAAAAAAGACAGGCATTTTTATTAAAGCAAACTGGTGGGGGTAGCTAGTCCTCACCTTACAATAAAGTTAAAAAAAACAAAGTATAATATGAAAGGCAGTGCTAAAAAAGGATAAGTTGCCACTGCGGGATCCGCATGTTGTGGCTTTTCTACAATTGATTTATGTAGCATCTTTTGAGGTTGCATATGTGCCATGTGCGTGGTATTATAGTTCCATTTTTGTCCTTTAATTTGTATGCTCCTTTTCCCAATGCTTCCGAGACCATATATGGTACTTCCCATTTGGGTCCTAGTTTTCCAGTATCTTTCGCATGGCTTTCGTCATTGTTCCAATACACTAGATCCCCTGGCTTAAAGCTATTGTTGTAGACTCTGGAGTTATAGTATTTTTCCATCTTCGCTTTGCTTTTTGCTTCGCGGATGGCTGCCTGTTCTCTTCTTTCCTCGAGCATGTCCAGGTTGATTTCCAGGTCTTCATCATTTTGGTTTGTATCTACCTCTGTCATTCTTCATGTCGGCACACCTATCTCTGCTGGGATGACTGCCTCCGTTCCATATGTTAGGGCAAACGGGGTGTCCCCATTGCTAGATTTAATCATTGTCCAGTGTGCCCATAGGACATGTGGTAGTTCCTCTATCCAATTTTTGTTGTCTTCACATAGTCGTGCCTTAATCCCTTCCCCTAGGCTTCGATTGGCCCTCTCTACCATGTCGTTCACTTGTGGGTGTTTAACCGAAGCAAAGCATTGCTGAATGTGTAGTTTTTCACACCAATCTTTGAATGGGTAGTTGATATAAATAATGCATAAAAACATTATTTATATTTTTCTATATCTCTATGTTTTGACGATCACAAAATGTAAAAACATTAAACACAAGATTACTACGTAAACAAGTATTTAGTTACAAATATCATATTATCCAACCATATCACTTAAGGTATGAATAAACATATGTCTAATACATTTTATGATCAAAGGGATTTTTATTTAAACATTATAAAGTTTATAAAATTATATAAACATCTTATATATCTTTGAAAAACATTTTTGGTAATAAAGGAAAATGTTTAATTCATAACAAATATATGAATTCAAATTTTTAACCAAAATCAGTTAGTTTTTCACCAAATAAACTTTCCCAAGTAAAAGACAAAGTTTCAGGCCCTTACAGGAGGGCGGCCCCCTTAATTTTAAGGGGGCCGGCCACCAATTAAGAGGGCCGGCACGCTCCTGTTTTCAGAAACTTTTGCCTATAAATACATGCTCAAACCTGGTATTTTTCCTCACCTTTTGCACGAATATTTTCAGTTAAAATCCTTTCTAAACATCCTTCTAAATCTTTTGATCATAAGATTATAAGTCTTTGTTTCAAGTGATTCAATTCCTCATCATTCAAAGTGCAAGAGAAGAATACTCCTTCAACCTCAAGTTTAAGAAGTATTGTAGATATTGTTAGTAGTTGTATATATTGTTTATAAAGGTGTAGTGTGGTTATAATTAGGAGATTTAGTAGTGATAGTTGTGAAGAGAAGTAGTGAAGAATAAGTAGTGTTGTGAAGTAGGTTTAGTGAAGTTGTGTAGTAGTTGTGGTGTGCATAAGTTGTGTAGAAGTTGTGATAAGTCGTGAAGAGTTGTGAGATTGGTTCTAGCTATTATTAGGACTCGACATTTTGCTTGGTGTCGTTAAACGGTGTAAGCAAAGGTGTGTAAGGCTTCTCTGCCATAAGTGAGCTTGTTGACATAGTGAAGAAAACTCTCGAGTTAGGTGCTCGGGGAGTGGAGTAGGATGAAGAGGAGATTCGTAGCCGAACCACTATAAATCCTTTTGTCTCGCGGTGCTATCTTTCTATCTCTATCTTTTTATTTACTTACTTAGGTACTTGTCATTATATACTCTCGTAGATATACTTGTTTATAATTGTGCAAGCAAGTTGATATCACATAAAGTTAGAATCGAAATTTTCGAAACAAAAGTTTTTATAAATTGAAAAGGCGTAAAACTATTCAACCTCCCCTTCTAGTTTTCCACATGGGTTCTCGCCGAATTGCTTTCCATTGTCAGATATGATTACTCCAGGGATCCCAAATCTGCATACGATGTTTTCCCATACAAATTTCTTTACTTGTTGGCTTGTTTTGGTTACGACAGATTTTGCTTCTATCAACTTAGTGAAGTAGTCGATTGCTACGATTAGGAATTTGACCTTGCCTGGTCCCTCCGGGAAGGGTCTGGCTATGTCAATGCCCCATTTGTAAAATGGCCACGGGGAAGTGATTGGTGTTAGGTTTTGTTGCGGGTGTCGTGGGATTGGTTTGTGGACTTGACAATCTTGGCATGCGAGAATTAGTTTTCTTGTGTCCTTGTGCATTGTTGGCCAATAGTAACCAGTCCTTAAAGCCCTTGCCACTACAGACCTTGTTCCAGCGTGCATGCCGCAAGATACTTCGTGGATTTCCCGTAACACATATTCCGCCTGTCGTGGTCCGACACAACGCAACCATGGTCCGAGGAATGATTTTTTGTAGAGGATTTCTTTTATGACATCGAACCGCTGTGATTTTCTTTTTACCGCGTTAGCTTTCTTCTGCTCCGCTGGCAGCAAGTCTTTTGTTAGGTATTCGTAGATGAAGTCATCCAGGTGTCTCCTTCTTCTTCGACTATGGCTAACACTTTCGTTTCATCTATCGATTTTTTGTTCAGCTCTTCTACTAACACTTGCTTGGTTAAGTGTGCGAAGGTAGTAGATGCCATTTTGCTCAGGGCGTCAGCTTTCTTGTTTTCGCTCCTTGGGATCTGCTGGATTGAGAATATCCTGAAGCTACTTACAAGTTCCCTTGCTTTTTCTAAGTATTGGATCATTTCAGTTTCTTTTGCCACGTAAGATCCGTTAACTTGATTTGCGACAAGCCGTGAATCGACATTTACTTGCAAATTTTCAACGCCCATTTGTTCAACTATCCTTAGCCCGGCTAGAAGGGCTTCATGCTCTGATTCGTTGTTACTTGCTTTAAATGTGAACCGTAGGGCGTGGTAAATTCTTCCCCTTCTGGGCTGATGAGTACTAACCCTGCCCCCGAACCTTCCGCGCATGAGGATCCGTCTATGAACAGTTTCCAGGGGTCCGGCGGTTTTTCTTCTTCCATTGGTTCACTTTCAGAATCATCTTCTGGTCGCTCCACTATGAAGTCTGCCAAGATTTGTCCTTTGACTGAGACTCTTGGTCGATAGTGTATATCATATCCTCCCAGTTCGATGCTCCATTTTTGTAGTCTTCCCGCTACCTCTGGTTTTGATAGAATTTGCTTGATTGGCTGATCCGTAATTACTACCACAGTGTGTGCCTGGAAGTATCTTTTTAGGCGCCTAGTGACGTGTACCAGAGCTAGTACTAGTTTTTCCATTGGAGTATAGTTAATCTCGGGGCCTCTTAAGGCGCGGCTCACAAAGTAAATTGGTATTTGCTTTTCCTCCCTTTTCGTCATTAGCACCGCACTTATTGCTTCCTTAGTAGCTGCTAGATAGAAGATTAATTCTTCTCCTTCTATTGGTGCCGTTAATGTTGGGAGGTCGGCTATTACTGTTTTCATTTGTTGGAAAGCTTCCTCCGCTTCTTTTGTCCAGTGAAAGTCACTTTTCTTTGCGCACTTCTTGAGTGTTTTGAAGAAAGGTAATGACTTTTCCACTGATTTTGAAAGGAACCGGTTCAGGCTTGCTAACTTGCCATTTAGTCTTTGCACTTCTTTTAAACACTTGGGAGAGGGGAGGTTGGTGACTGCTTCTGCTTTATCAGGGCAGGCCTGTATGCCTTTGGTGCTGATGGTATAGCCCAAAAATGTCCCCTATTCTACTCCGAAAGTACATTTTTTGGGATTTAATTTCATATTGATACTTTTCAACGTTCGGAACGTTTCTTCCACATCCCTGATAATGTCATTCTCCGTGCGGCTCTTTATTACTAGATCGTCCACATACACCTCTAGGTTTCTCTCAATCTGTTTGTAGAAGGCTTTATCTACTAATCTTTGGTATGTCGCTCCAGCGTTCTTTAGTCCGAACGGCATTTTAGAGTAACAGAATATACCTTTGTTGGTGATGAATGCTGTTTTTTCCTCGTCCTCCTCGGCCATTTTTATCTGATGGTATCCTTTGTACGCGTCTAGAAAGCATTTGAAGCGATACCCGTAAAGGGATTCTATCTTCTAGTCTATTTCTGGGAGCGGATAACAGTCATGTGGGCATGCTTTATTTAGGTCTTTGAAGTCAACGCACATTCTCCAGCTATCATCGTGTTTCTTAACCATTATGGGATTGGCTAACCAACTATGGTAGTGCACTTCCTTCATGATGCCCACTTCGACAAGCTTTTCCACTTCTTCCCGTATTGCTTTGTTTCTTTCTGGGGCCTGACCTCGTTTCTTTTTTCTTATTAAGGCATATCCTTTGCGGATGTTGAGGCGGTGCTCTGCTATATGCCGCGGGGGCTCCCGTCATGTTTGTTGGGCACCAAGCGAACACGTCCAGATTCCTTCGTAACAATTTACATAGTTTTGCCCGGCCTTCCTCTGTGAGAGTGGAGCCTATTGTCACTGTTTGGTCCGGATGTTCCGGGTGAATTGCGACGTTGATATTTTCTTCCGCTGTAGGGTCGGCCACGGGGCTCTCTGCTGTTGGTTCGGAAATCATTGCACATTCAAGCGGGATGATTTTGCTACTCTGTAGTGTGAGTACTCCTCCCTCAACTGGGAATTTTAACATGTCGTGTGCCGTTGACGGCACTGCTTGTATTTTTCGTACCCCCAGTCATCCTATAATTCCGTTGTAAGGTGAGTGCAACCTTATTATGAAGAATTTTATCCATGCGGAGGCGGCGTGCTCTTCGTCGCCTATTTTCACATGGAGTGTTATCTGCCCCATTGGCCATATGACGTTACCACTGAATTCGATAAGAGGTACCGTGGCCGGGACCATTGTACTTCTTATCTCAGGCCAGAGCCTATTGAAGCAGTGCTCGTACAGTATTTCGGATGTTGAGCTCCTGTCCACATATATGCGGTTCACGCAGTGGCCTCCAATTTCTGCCTCTATGATCATCGGGCCTTCATTCCCTTCATCGTGTCCCAGAGGTGGGAAAGATATTTCCAGGTCGGGAGAGAAGCTTTGTGTTATTTTTTGTCTGGCTGACTTCTGCCACGTTTGTACCATCAAGATGGCATGTGCCTTGTCTTTTGAGGACGTTTCTCCCTTTTTTGCTATCTTTTGCTGATTCTTTCCGCTATTTTGTTTTAGCTCCTTGATCACATGTAACAGCTTTCTGTTTTTTTATCAACTCCTCAATTTGTCTTTTTAAATGTATGCACTCGTCTGTGCTATGCCTTACCTCTCCGTGAAAGTCACAAAACTTGTTGACGTTCCTTTTTCGACCGGGGTCGTCATTGGAGGTGGGGGTTTGAATTTTACTTTTTCTTGAGCCAAAATTTCCTTTGGGGATTTAGAGAGAAGGGTGAACCGGTCCAGTCTCCTATCCGATCTCTGTTAGTTCTTAAATCCCCCTTTTCAAAAAATTTGCTTTTGACTTCCGTCGGACTACCCCCATGATGAAGATGGTTTCCTTCGTTCCTGATTTCCATCCGCCACCTTTCCCCTGAGGAAGGACATGGTTGCCTTCATCATTTCATCAATGGTTCTAGGGATATTGTCATGCAAGCGCTTAATTAACTCCAGGTTGTTTATCCTGTGCATGAATCCTGATATTTTTAACACCTCCGGGGCTCCTTTCACGTGTCTGCATTCCTTTTTGAACCTCTCTATGAAATCTTCTGTGGATTCTCCTTCCTCTTGCTTTATGTTATGAAGCTCCACGGGATCTTTAATGCACTTCTTCTGCTGGAGGAAGTTTGCGAGGAATGCTTCTTTTAGCTCATCGTAGCTATCAATTGTTTCTGGTGGGAGGTCGTCAAACCATACTCTGGCGAAACCTATTAACGTGGAGTTAAACATGTGACACCAGACTGGCATGGCCCACTGCTCTACCTTTGCTGCGGATTGGAAGATTTTTAGATGGTCCTCCGGATCCTCGCTTCTGTCATATGTCTTAACTTGAGTCAGCATGCGGGTCCTCTTTGGCATCTTGAAGTGACGGATACGGGGAGTGAACGGGTCAGAGTCCCGACACGACCAGGGCTGTGCCAGGTCATCATCTTCAACTTCAGATCTTTGCCTTCTTGACCTTGACCTCCTCCTTCTGTGACCCCGCACTTCTATGTCGTCCTTGTATCGAGGAGGTGACCCTCGGCTGTGGTATCTCCCAGAATCATGAGAACAGAAACTTTGGTGACGGTTATCTTCCTTTTGTTGTTCATCACGGTAAGACTGGTGCCGGGAGTGTTGCGAGTATGCGGACATACTTTTCTCTTTGCTTTCGCCTCCGAGTCTACAGAACACTCCTTTTTCCAGCCTCCTGAACACATCTTTCCTCTCTGGACCCCTCCCCCTAGAGACCTCGACATGCGGCTTCGCAAGTTAGGACTCGCGGACGCACTTCGTCGATGTTTGGCTTCAATCTTTCTCCTCAGGTCCTTCTTCTGGGAGGCGTCCTGGACTCAGATTGTTGTAATGTTTCCTTAAAGAGGTGAGCCTTTACTTCGTCGAGCTTTTGTTTTTGTTTTTGACGATATTTCTCAACCATAATCGGCATGAGTTGGTCGTAGTTCCATTCACAGTAACCTTAGAGGTCTGTGCTAGGTGTAGGTACGCCATTGCCTCCCAACATCTTCTCCTTATCATTTACGCCCGTATTTCGCATGACAGACGTGGGTGCGGACGTATTGGTGTTTGCTTGCTGGCTCATGCTGAGTATTTTTTGAGAACGCAGTTATGCACTGGGTCCCACGGATGGCGCCAACTTGTTAGTGCAAAAAGTGTGTAGGGTTGAGATTGGGCTTGATAATGCTTTGGGATACTCTGAGCGAGCATCCCGAGTAGTGTATTCTGCACTAATCCAAGTGAATGTTTGGTTCCTGCACAAATGAGAATAGACCGTTAGCCTTATCGTGGGGACGGACCCCACGATTAAGCTCCAACGTGAGAGTAAGTACTCATGTTGTCAGAGGAATATGAGAGTATTGGGATGAGTGAGAAAATCATGCCTCAAAATGCGTACTGAGGTTACCTTTTATAGGTGGTGGAAATGCTAGGGTTCCCTATCATTTCGCATATTTGCTTTAGTGGTTGATGTGGGACCCTTGTCGGGCAAGGGTCCGGAGCTTAATCGATGTTCTGTAGACGTGGACTATTTTCCAGACCATGTGTTGGTCCGCGAGCGAATCCAGGAGTGCCACTCTTATTCGTCCGTAGGTGTCCTTGTGCCCTGTTCGTGACTTGGGTCGTTCAGCCAGATCCAGCTTAGTGGGTCCATTGGGTCGGAGCCTAGTTTGCTGTGGGACCGGAGCCCAATTTTGCTTGTTGGGCCATAGCCCGGTTTGCGTGTTGGGCCGAAGCCCGGTTGTATAGTATAGTCCAGGCGCAGTAGGCCTACTATACGTCATCACTCGTCAAGTGACATGCTTTAAAGATCCTTAGATTCTTCAATTGCCATCACTTTGGCTCTCCACTTCGGATGGAGTGCTCTAAGGAATTTCCTGACAAAATTCTTGCTACAAAAAGATTCATCAAGTGCTTTAAGTGAAGTAATAATAGTGTTAAATCTAGCAAATGCACAATCAATAATCTCATCTTTGGGAATAGTAAATTGTTAATATTGTTGAACAAGAAGATTAATTTTGTTATCTTTAACTTGTGAGTTTCCTTGATGAGTGATAATTAAAGATTGCCAAATTTCTTTAGCGGTTTTACACATAAAGACTCTTTCATATTCTTTCTTTGGTAAAGCATCATTTTAGCTTCATTATTTTTAGCAATCAATTTCTTTTGATCTTCATTATGTTTGGTAAAAGAGCTATCCTCATCTTTACCATTTGTAACATCCTTAAAAGTAGCTATGTTATCACATTCAATGATTATATACCATTGATCTATATCTTTTGATTTCACGTAAGTTTCAAAGCGGTTTTTCCAATATATGAAACCATTTGCTTCGAATAGTGGCGGTCTTTGCATAGATTGCCCTTCTTTGTAATTTTCAAAATCCATGGATCGTTTCAAGTTTTAAAACACAATATACTTTAAAAGCTTGAGTAACATAGCTCTTGATACCAATTGTGGAAAACTAGAAGGGGGGTTGAATAGTTTACCAGTTTTTTAACTTGATTTACCTTTGAAAACTTTACGTGTAATCGACAATTGAAACTAATGAATGATAAATAATATGCAAGAGTAAAGTAAGAAATGATCAAACCACAATACGGATATTGGTTCGGCTACAAGGACTCTTTTTCCTTGGCTTACTCCACTCCCCGAGTATCCAACTCGAGAGTTTCGTTCACTAGTCAACAAGCTCCTTTCACCGTCGGAGAAAACCTTACACGTCGCTTACACAAGATTACCGACACAAAGCTAGATGTCGAGTTCTTTTACAAGGGTACAACCACTCCCGTCACACTATGTATTTTGAGGACTAAAATACTAACCGATCACTACTGAAAATGTACAATCAAATTGATGTATAAACCACACGAGTTTACACAATGCTAAGCTAACAAGTCTTGCAACGTTATGTTGAAACTTGTAACTTTCGTATGAACTTGTGAACTTCTTTGCTACAAAAGAATCTCACACAAATGAAATATTCTGAGTTAGATGAATGAAATGAGAGAGTATATGCAAATTATGATTGTAAGTGATAAGGAATTTATTGAGTGTGGCTTGCTATTTATAGCCAAGCAAGCCAGCAGACTGGCGGATCCGGCGGAACCAAAACAAGGGTTCCGCCCTTGTACCCAAAGGGTTCTGCCAGGTCTGACAGTCAAAACTCAAGAAATCTTTCCATATCAATGTCAAGTCTAATCAAGATCCTTTGAGTGAAGATCTTTCCAAATATTCATGAGATCTTTTAAAAAGTCAACTTCTAGATTTGGAATTCTTTCCAAGAGTTAAAAAAATTTAGCAAAGATCGTAAAATATAAATAACATTTTTTAGGCGATATTTGTATTAAAACAAATGACTCCAAACCAACCCAATAATTTCTCCAAGATTAGATCTAAACCCGAATGTATAACTAGTTTCTTCAAGATTTTATCAAAAAATTGAATGATTATGGGTGTGTTTGTGTTCGAACAACACCAAAGGGAGAGTAGGGTGATGAGACGAAAAGTGTACCCGTTTTAAGGGGTTATTTAAGCCCTAATTCGAGTAAATGTGATCAAATATTGCCCTAAATCGTTCATTTTGTCATTTTAGGTACTTTTGAGAGGAATTCTGGAAAACATGCATATTTGGACATTTTTGGAGCATAAAAGTGAAGAAAACGACAAAGTCTCAAAAGAAGCTGGATTTCCTTCCTGACGGCGTCAGAGTCACAAGGTGACGTCGTCAGCCAACATTGACAAAGGAGTGAAATCAGATTACACTAGACGCCCTATGAAGAAAACAAGATGTTTACACCTGACGGCGTCAGGTGTTAAAGAAAGTAGGCCGTCAGGTGTTAACTTAAAGAGTGACGGCCCAGAGCAAAATAAAGAGTGACGGCGTCAGAAGTAAATCTAGGCCATCCGAGAACCCTAATGACGGCGAGCTGATGGCGTCAGAACTCATAACCTGACGCCGTCAGAATGTAAAATCTATATATACTTTTCTATTATTCATTTATTAGTGTGGAACTTTTGGTACAAGTTTGGGAAAACCCCTAAAGACGAATTTGGTTGTATTTTCAAGGGTTTTTCACCCTTGAATCCCTCATGTTCAATTAAAGATAAGTCCTCACTTAAATTAATCAATATGTCTATGTGTTGGTTAATTATATCTTCTACTTGTATTTCAATTAACATGCTAGGCTAGATTTTTCTTGTGTTTGCTTAGATCTAATGAAACCTAACTATTAATTATTGGTTGATTGGTGTGTTATTACTTTGTTTGGATGAATGTTTCATCAATGTTAGGCTTAAGAAAACTGGCAATACTCCTATATGGTAACATGCTTGAACGTCTTAAGAAACATGTAACTAATGCGTACTAGGTTATTAAGGTAGTATTTAACGCATGAGCCACTGTTTACAATCCCTATGATTATGTGTACACATGGTTGTAGGAGGAGATAAGAGCTCATAGAATTGGGGAGATATGTACGCCACCCCATGAATTGTTAAGGAATACACCCGTCATCCACGCAAGTAATACATACACCAATTAACCGGTAAAAGATAGTTAGGGAGTAAGGAAATCTAAGTAAACACATTTGTCTCCATATAAGTTTTCACAACCACAATAGTTTATTTATTTTATTTTTATTGCAATTGTAGTTTTTGGGTTAGTTGACTAGCAACTAATTCCGCTCACTCCTCCTATACCTGAGATTTTACTTGCTTTCCATAAAATATAAAAATACAAAAATAATCTTCCTTCACCTTTAGACCTTTTAGAGTAGTTTTTCTATCCTAATGAACACTATTCCCTATGAGAGAATGATCAATCCCTCGTACTTACCACTACACTATACTACACCGACCAGGTACACTGCCTGGTGGGATTGCAAGCTTCTCAAGATCCCTTGAGATGTAAAACCTGTTGCGTGGTCGCAATCCCACGCCCATCAAGTTTTTGGCGCCGCTGCCGGGGAATAGTTATTGTTTAGGTAGAATTTTTTATTTTATTAGGTCTACTCACTAGATTCCTTTCTTGTGAGATTTTTATTTTTATTTTTCTAGGATTTTCTTTAGTCTATCTATTTTCTTCGTGTTTTTGTTCGTAACCATTACCATCCGCCAACATGGAAGGTGGTAACCTCCTCGATCCCAATAACCCACCTCAACCAAACCACCAACCACAACCAAACCAACCTCCTAGAGCCGTACCTTAGGAGAGTATTCCCGACCTAGCCACCATGGCTATCGCAACACCATTGAGCTCACTCAAGGAGCCACTGTTACTCCCTTGCGATCCGACACCATCCGGTTGGTGCAAAGCGGATGCGCATTCCATGGACTTCGTTCCGAAGATCCAAATCAACATCTCAAGGATTTCCTCAAAATCGTAGATTCTATAGACCTTGATGTTGCCACTCGAGAGACTACCCGATTACGTCTCTTCCAATTCTCTCTGCGAGACCATGCTAGTCAGTGGCTAGAGCGTCTACCCGCAGGATCCATCACCTCTTGGGATGATCTCACAACTCGCTTCTTAGCTCAATTTTTCCCACCGGGGAGAACTACCAAGCTAAGGAATGATATCTTGGCGTTCCAACAACGCCAAGGCGAAACCCTATACGAGGCATGGACTCGATTGAAGGACTTACTCCAAAAAGTCCCTCACCATGGCATAGACCTTTGGCTCCAAGTCCAAATATTCTATGACCATATCAATATCCCCACGAGGCAAACCATTGACCAAGCGGCCGGTGGCAAGCTACGTGATCTAAGTTCGGAACAATCATGGGATCTCCTAGAAGATCTTGCTCTATATTACAACGAAAGTTGGAATGATCCCCATGATTTGAATAAGACGGTCAAGGCAATATCTTTGCCTTCGAATAATTCAAGCACTTCCGATCGTAGGATCATAGAACTTGAAGACCAAGTCAAGTTTCTCATGAAATCCTACGAGGCTCCCAACCCATCAAGCCAAGTGAATAAAATCACTTCTTCGTGCGAATTATGTAGTGGTCCCCAGGACACTCGTGATTGCATGGAACTCCCCAAACAAGCTTTTGCGGACTACGCATCCTCGCGTACCGACGGAGCGGGAGACAAGTGGTACACTTTCAAACCCGAGCCAAACCCTTACGGAGATTCATACAACCCCTCATGGAAAAATCACCCCAACCTTAGGTGGAAGTCAAACCAAAACGCGCCCCAAAACAATTCTTCCAACCCACCTAATCGGTTTCAACCCAACGGTCCTTCCTCAAACCGTACCTTCAACAACAATCCTTCCAACAACTATGGTAGTACCAATAACTTTGAAGGATTGATGTCGAAATTTATGGCATCTCAAGAAGCTCGTATATCCAAGTTTGAATCCGAGTTCAAACAAAGGCAAAGCGAGATGACCGATAAAATCGATTCCTTGTTGAAGATTTTCAATGACCGAGAAATGGGAGCCCTCCTGAGCGACACGGTCAAGAACCTAAAACTAAACGTTAACTCCATTTCTTCGGTTTCGTCCCCTAGTTCTTTCCCACAATACTATTCGGTCAACACCGTGAGCACGTGTTTCAAACAAACCCACATCCCTCAAAAAGACCATGAGAATAAGGTATCAAACACCAAATCGGTCAACAACATAGTTGAAACACCTCCCACTCAAGACCTTGACGAAGAATTCAAGGAACTCCACCTTAAACGTCCGGTTATTGATGTGTTAGAACGAGCCCCCTACTATAACGCCCTCTTAGAAAAATATGAGAAGAAGCTCAAATTAGGTGAAAAAGGGACAGCTTTCGTTCAAAACAAACTACCTAAGAAGTTAGAAGATCCGGGCTTATTTTTCCTACCGTGCAAGATCGGTAATTCGGAAGCTTATGACACATTAGCCGATCTTGGATCTAGCCTCAACTTACTTCCATTACCTCTCTGCACCACCCTCAAACTAGGAAAGCTAGAAGAAACCGAGGTAATAATAGGTTTAGCGGATGGAAGTGTAGCATACCCGGTAGGAGTAGTAAGGGACGTGGTAGTTCACATTGGGAAGTTAACAATTCTAGCCGATTTCCACGTCCTCGATATGGTGAGCGACCCTACGTGCCCCTTTTTGATAGGAAGAGGATTTTTAGCCACCGCTAGTGCTATGATTGATTGCAAGGGATCCAAGATAGCGGTAGGAGAAGGAGAAACTTGGTCGGTCTATGATGTTAAGAAACATGCCTACGACACCATTGAGGAATCAACCGATAGAAAGACCTCTAGATACGGACCATGGTTAGAAAGAGACTTTATAGGACCCCAACGCCCATTCTACCTAGAAGAGGAATTTGTAAACTGAACACAAACGGTAGAACAACTTTTGGATAGGCACACCGAACTAGATCCCTTTGAAGACCCCCTAGTTATTAGAAAAATGACCGACTTCCTAGGAGTTTTGCCGATCAACCTAGCCATGAATAAATGGAAAAGCGAGGGCGATAAACATAAATGGAATTGGGATAAGCCACCTAGAGAAGGGTATGGATCGTGGCACATAAAGATAACTCTATACGATCCGGATAGAGAGAAGTTTGAGAGGTCATATTTCACCAAACGCACCGATAGGACACTTCCAACCAAAATCAACCCTAAGGATGTCCTCGATGCGGAACTCACCTACGTCGGATAGGGTGACTTTGAGTCTAGCTACAAGACTCGTTAATAAAGAAAAGCGCTTCTTGGGAGGTGATCGGAGAATTCTAGCAAGTGTGCAAGCTTGAACCTCGAGTCATAGTCCCAACGAGGGTTGAATTGATCTCGTCACTCAGAATCGTGAGTTATGTGATGTGAATGGGTTTGAAAGATTATATTTGTTTTTGTTTACACTACAAGAAAACTTTTAAAACTTAATGCAAATAAGAACGAGTTTAAAAGAAATAGAATTAAGAACATAAGAAAATATTAAACTAGATGAAACTAAGATAATTAAAAAGAAAGAAATGTTTAAGAAAGAAAAGTAAACTAAGAACGGAAAATATTTTTGGATTTTAGATTTAATAAGTAAAAAGTAAACGTAAAGCTTGTAAAAGATTTAACGAACTAAGACTATAAGAAAATAAACTAAGCTAAAAAGATTTTAAGAAAAATCGGCGGAGTTTCGTTTAGAAAAGAACCAAACAAAACCCTCACTCGATGAAACGATGAGGGAAATAAAAGCCTAGCTCGGCTTATAAAAGAAATGTATAAAAGTTGACTCAAAATAAAACTTAAACTCGCTAAACTAGAAAATGATATTTGCAAGACACTTGACTCTAGATACTCGCAAAAGGAACTTGAAACTAAATGATACTCACATAAAATAACGACTCCAAACTCGCAACTGACTCAAACTTAACTCAAACTCGCAAGACTCTAGACTCAAGGGAACTCATACTCGCTAATAAAAGAACAATACTCGCTAAAAACATTTTCATACTCGCTAAACACTTGACCATACTCGCAGAACAATCCAAACTCGCAAGACAAGGTTAGCCAAGTGATACTCGCTAACATGTGAAAAGCATACTCGCTATTTGTTTACTGATACTCGCTAAGCACATGGACCATACTCGCAATAATTCACTCATACTCGCTAACTTCAAAGAAAAACCATACTCGCTAAACAATACAAAACACCATACTCACAATTTTTTTGGTTCCTTACTCGCAAATCCCTAACCAAACTCGCAAAAGACAAAACAAAAAAATGATACTTGCAAAACCCCTTTCTTACGCGCAAAGATAAACAAAAAATAATGCTAGAACAAACTTTTTTACGTGAAGCAAACTTTCTAAACCAATAAAATCTTAGAGAAATTAACAAAGACTTATAAAAAAACTTTTAGAAAACAAATTTTTAAAGACAAATAAGCTCATGTATAAGCTAAATAAGCCTCGAATTGATTACAAGCCCTAGCCCATGATTTTTATTATAAGAACATGCAAAGTTGACAAGAAATATATAAAAGTTTTTATAAAAGACAAGATTAAACTTAAAACATGTAAAGATTAATAAGAAAGATTGAAGATTAAGACAATAAGCTAAAGAAAAAGCTTTAAGATATGAAAACTAAAAATGCATTAATAAAAACTTACACACGCTAAAATAAAAATAAAATGAAGACTAAAGACTACTAAATCCTACTTGCTTTTAAATGAAGCTACCCATGGAGTATTTATCAAGCTAGGGGGAGCTCAAATTTGCCTTCGTGTACATTTTGCCCCCTAGACTTTTACATCTCATGAAAAAGACACATAAACTATATTATCAAACTAATAAACGTCTAATACTTCTAAATGTAACGTCTTGTAACTTTGAGGCTTCGTGTTGACGTGTTCTCTAAAAGTCTTCAAAGATGTAAAAGTGATCACTTGCTCGAATTTGGGAAGCTTATCGTGATAATTATCTTTGAACTTCGATTAAGTGACCCTTTCATTTTCTTGAGCCTTTAAGAGATAAATTTGTCGTCACGGGCTTTTCTTAAGTAGATTTCATCTTTGACTTGACTTTTAGACTCTCTTCCACATCTCGTGCTCGTTTTAGGCTTTTTGGTTGCTTTGGATGTCGTTTTTGCAATATCCTTTCCTGCACAGTCACAAACACAAAAACACGATATCTTTGGCGTTTAACGTTAGTTTTTGGTCTTCTTATCACTTAAACTAAGGTCAAAAGTATGTGTAAAATAGCACATACCAGGAGGCAACCCAAGCTTTGTGTGTTTTATTTTTTTGTTTATTTGATTTTATTTGTTTTCGTATGTATGATATTTCTTGTTATTGATTCATGATTCAAACTAACTTGTGAAAATGCTTTATTTTGTTTTTAACTTCGTCTTAACTACATATAAAGGTATTTTGCAAAATCTAAGTGTAAGGGAAATCTAAATCGGTTTATAAGAACGAATGAACATGAATCATAACAATGTAAATTAACATACATATTAGTATTTGTTTGAGTCAAATGCTTGTATCGAGTCATAATGAATTTTTGCAGGAATTCCAGGAAGTAAGGTATAGTTTTTCCAGAATTTTTCCGGAAACTTAACATGAGAATTTTGTCAAATCATTGCTGACGGCGTCAGGTATTACAACCTGACGGCGTCAGACAATAATTTTCTGCAATTTTTGAAAGTTTTGTTTTTCTTCCGGAAATAAAAAGTTTTTGTTAATTCTCTAACTTATAATCTACAGGAATTCTGCAAAAATATTCATTCCACAAGCATTATATCCTATTATAGATTATACCGCCGATCTTATGCGAGGTTGGCCTTTATGTCTTTTCAGGTTAACAGGTTATTTTGGACAAGAAGATGATTTATATTTCTGAAGGGAAGCTTTGAGCGTTCATCTTTCTTGGAAGAAGATCTAACCATGTTACCCCACTATCCACATCAAACGAATCAGGGGAGTATTTGATTTCATTCTTTCATTTTATTTACTTTTACATCTTCTATTTTGAACATTGGGGACAATGTTCGGTTTAAGTGTAAGGGGGTAAATGAAGGCACCTTAGAGAATACAATTGCACTTGATTTTTGTTTGTTTGATAGTAAATTTGTAATAAAACTAAGAGAAATATTTCTAGAACTTGCGTTAGGACCATCTCAAATCCACAAGTGAGACTACATTCGTGTAGTTAGATCTACTACATGATAAGAGGCATTAGGATTAACCCTTTGTTTTTACACCCGTATTTTTTTGTTATAATTACATTGGCTACATTAGTCAAGTAATTCTCCCACACCCTTTGCGTTGTACCCATTTTTGGTACACGATACCCCTAGTACACCCCTCAGAGCCTATCTTTTCGTTTCGACCTTTGAGCATCTTACTCAAAGTGAGAATTTGTTACACCCCACTTAAATGTACACCTATATGTGAGGTTCACCCCTAGAATTGGTAGGAAAAGCATCCATCTTTGATGCTATGATGTGTGTACCGGTAGCACTTAGATTCTAGAACTTGCGTTAGGACCATCTCATATCCACAAGTGAGACTATATTCGTGTAGTTAGATCTACTACATGATAAGAGACATTAGGATTAACCCTTTGTTTTTACACCCGTATTTTTTTGTTATAATTACATTGACTACATTAGTCAAGTAATTCTCCCACACCCTTTGCGTTGTACCCATTTTTGGTACACGATACCCCTAGTACACCCCTCCGAGCCTATCTTTTCGTTTCGATCTTTGAGCATCTTACTCAAAGTGAGAATTTGTTACACCCCACTTAAATGTACACCCAAATCGCCTTAGCCTACCTTGTATACACTCACCTTTAGTGCATTATTGTGACAACATTTGTTAAACCCTTTGTTAATTATCTAATCGGTTACATGGTTGCTAAGTCGAGTCATATCCTTGTACATATTGTTTTTGGACGATTAGGACTCATGGGTAAAGTACTAGTGTAATGGAGTAATGGGGAAGAACAACATTATTACCCCCATATGTGCTAAATATTTTAAAAGTACTCCAAGTTTTTCAATTATCTTAATTCGAGTCATTAGAATAGTAATTGTAAAGTTATGTAAAAGTTCAAGTGTAAGGGGAGAACCGAGGCCCCTATGATGTATTATTTTGGATGGTAGGGTAAGAATGTATGCAAAAAAAATAATAATAAAAAAAATCCAAAAATCAAGAAAAATACAAAAAAATTAGAAAAAGAAAAGTGGAAAAAACATACGGTAGGTTTCTTTTATGTTTGTTTATGTATTTGTTATTTTGTTTTTAGCTTAAGATTGAGTCGAGTCTTGGCTTAGCAACATTGTATAGTGCATGTATTTGATCATGATAATTAACTCGCCACCATTAAAATACCCTTTATTCCAACCAAACCGTGTTTATCATATCCCTACACCTTACATTATAACCCTTTGGAAAGCCCTCTTTGATAGTTTATCTTAGGTGCTTACGCCTAGTGGAAGAGTAATTGATCCTCTCCCAAGCCTATAGTAATCTATTTGCTATGGAAGGTAGTGAGAGATATTTTCCGTTTTCATTTATGAGATATAATTCTGTGGAAAACTAGAAGGGGGGTTGAATAGTTTACCCGTTTTTAGTTTAATTATCTTTTGAAACTTTCCGTTAAATCAAAGATATGAACATAAAGACAATACATAATATGCAAGTATAAAGAAAGAAACGATCAAACCATAACACGATTGCTTATCGTGGTTCGGCTACAAGGAACTCTATTTTCCTTGCCCTACGTCCACGCCCCGAGTATCCAACTCGAGAATTTCTTTCACTAGTCAACAAGCTCCTTTATCCGGCGGAGAAAACCTTACACGTCGCTTACAAGTTTACCGACACTAAGCTAGATGTCGAGTTCTTTACCAAGGGTACAACCACTCCCGTTTGGTTCTTTTACAAGTATCACAACCCGTAATTTCAGGTCATTTCCCAAAACTCGACATTTCACTATTCACCCATTACTATTCATCATTTACTATTCATCATTTTACTATTCTTCATTTTCGGAGTCAATTTGAGATTCCGAGAAGCATTCAGAAAATTTACTATTCACATGACACTATTCATTCCCGGAGGAAAAGCACTGTTCATGCATATCATTCATTTCATTGTAAACAGGGCTTACGGGTATTCAAATTCGCGTAACTAGGTTTGGTTTAGCGACGAATTCATGCATCATTAGTAGGGACACTTTATTCGGACTAGAAATAGTCTACATATCATCACGATATCATTTACATGCTATTCCACTCGTAGGTTATTCAAATTTACATTTTTCGTACATTTGACATTTTACGTTAAACGCTAACACGCGATCAATAAATATATGAGCAACATCCGACACTCCCCACAATGGTCCTAATACATTTTTACACTCATGACAATGTTACAAAAAAAAA
>LBNU01023626.1:0-19967 GCA_014162995.1 Artemisia annua
AGGGTTACACGTAGCAAAAAACAACACTTTTAACAAAAATTACATTTTGCGGCCCAAAATCATAAAGTAACACAAATCTCGAGGGTTACACGTAGCAAAAAACAACACTTTTAACAAAAATTACACTTTGCGGCCCAAAATCAGGTGTGTCGTCCCATGACACACCTGACATCCATGTAGGTCTATCCCAGATTTTGTTATTAGTACATTTTACATTTGACCAAAACATGGGCAAACAAAAGTCCTCACGGAGAAAATGATAAATAAAATTCCTCAGGGACCATTACACTAAATATAATGAACTCATATTAAAAAAAGAAAAGAATACGGAAGCCACTCTTTAAATATCAGAGCCAGGTTTCGATCCTGGGACCTGTGGGTTATGGGCCCACCACGCTTCCGCTGCGCCACTCTGATTAGTTAGTAACAATCCACACTTCAATAGTTTTAACCCAATATAATATATACATATATAACGTATAAAAACAGGGCACCGTAGTTTATTCAGAAAAGAGAGACAGAGCAGCGAATTTTGAGAGATTGAGGATCTTTGATTGAGGTAATCAATCGCCCCCCCCTTTTTTTTGTTTTCTATGATATGATAAAGATCAAAGATTTAAAAGGGTTTCTTTTTTTTTTTTTTTAGGATCTGTTTGGAATGGCTTCGAAGCGGATCTTGAAAGAGCTTAAGGATCTTCAAAAAGATCCTCCTACTTCTTGCAGTGCAGGTGCTTTATTATGTTTTTTTATCATGTTCAATCTGATCTCCTAGTGTAGGCATTGACTTGTGAAGTGACGACCATATTTCATAGTTTAGGGGTGTTTGTTTAAAACTTATATGTGGATTATGAGCTTATTTGTTTTTCGACTTATATTTTATAAGCCCCAATTTTCCGGCTTATTTTGAGACTTGTGGGCTTATATAAGTTTCTTATGATATGATAAACTTATATAAGCCCATATGTCTCAAAATAAGCCGGGAAATCGGGGCTTATGAAATATAAGCCGAAATCAAATAAGCTCGTAAGCCCACATATGGGCTTTATTTGTTTTTCCAGCTTATTTTGAGACTTGTGGGCTTATATATATTTCTTATAATATGATAAACTTATAGAAGCCCATACATCTCAAAATAAGCGGGGAATTACGGGCTTATGAAATATAAGCCGAAATCAAATAAGCTCACAAGCCCACATATAAGCTTAAACAAACACCCCCTTATATGTGGATTATGAACTTATTTGTTTTTCGGCTCATATCTCATAAGCTCCAATTTTCCGGCTTATTTTGAGACTTGTGCGCTTATATAAGTTTATTATGATATGGTAAACTTATTATAGTATCAAAGTAAGCCAGAAAATTGGGGCTTATGAAATATAAGCCGGAATCAAATAAGCTCATAAGCCCACATATAAGCTTAAACAAACACCCCCTAAGTATATTGTAAATAGTTGGTTTATTATTGATTTATCATGTACCATGTTCTAGCTCCTTCACAAGGTTTTATGACACTGCGTGATTTGATAAGTACAATCAGCATGAATATATAGGATTTTGTCAAGTTATAGTTCGGAGGATTTCTTTCAGGCTTTCAGATAATAGAATAAAAGTTGCGTCTTTTTATTGATTTTTTGCCCCAAAAGGNACAAACACCCCCTAAGTATATTGTAAATAGTTGGTTTATTATTGATTTATCATGTACCATGTTCTAGCTCCTTCACAAGGTTTTATGACACTGCGTGATTTGATAAGTACAATCAGCATGAATATATAGGATTTTGTCAAGTTATAGTTCGGAGGATTTCTTTCAGGCTTTCAGATAATAGAATAAAAGTTGCGTCTTTTTATTGATTTTTTGCCCCAAAAGGAAGCCTAATGGTAACGGCTTTAGAGTCTCAAGTTCAAATCCCGATCCTTGGGCCAATAATTGACAGTTGTGGAGGGCTAGTGATTTACCAAGCTCCATGGGTCTTCTGTGATGGTCTGTGGAGTCTAGGGTTTACCTGTCATGTATTTAAAGTTGGCGCGGGTGGGTAGTGTTTCCCACTTTCCCTCGTGCCAATAGAACAAAAATAATAAACTAATTATAAGTAAGCAAGAAAGAAAATGGGAACTTTAGAAATTGTGGAAAGTGGTATTTGAGAATTTACATTTTCTTTTGCGGTAGTGTTAGCGTGTTGAAAAAGAGTATGCCGGGTGTCACATAGGCAAGTAAATGAAGATAAACGTGGCCATACATGTGGAATGATTGTTGTGTAATTTTGAATTAAATATAGGGTGTCTAAAATAGATCATGTTTCTATATGAGGTACATCACAGTGCCATAATGAAACTGTATTAAAGAATTGGCGACTGCGCGTAGATTGTGCGTAAGGGTAATCTTACGAAATATATTGTTGGCACTTTTGTAAACACACGTAATATTCCTTTTGCTTTTACTGTGCTCTTTGCATGTTTTGTGGATGTTATTAACATGGGACTTGTTTATAAGCTCACAAGCCCACATATAAGCTTAAACAAACACCCCCTTATATGTGGATTATGAACTTATTTGTTTTTCGGCTCATATCTCATAAGCTCCAATTTTCCGGCTTATTTTGAGACTTGTGCGCTTATATAAGTTTATTATGATATGGTAAACTTATTATAATATCAAAGTAAGCCAGAAAATTGGGGCTTATGAAATATAAGCCGGAATCAAATAAGCTCATAAGCCCACATATAAGCTTAAACAAACACACCCTAAGTATATTGTAAATAATTGGTTTATTATTGATTTATCATATACCATGTTCTAGCTTCTTCACAAGGTTTTATGACACCCCGTGATTTGATAAGTACAATCAGCATGAATATATAGGATTTTGTCAAGTTATAGTTCGGAGGATTTCTTTCAGGCTTTCAGCTAATAGAATAAACGTTGCGTCTTTTTATTGATTTTTTGCCCCAAAAGGAGGCCTAATGGTAACGGCTTTAGGGTCTCAATAAGAGGTCTCAAGTTCAAATCCCGATCCTCGAGCCCACCCATCCTGGCCATATAATTGATAGTTGTGGAGGGCTTGTGATTTACCAAGCTCCATGGGTCTTCTGTGGTGGTCTGTGGAGTCTAGGGTTTACCTGTCATGTATCTAACGTTGGCTCGGGTGGGTACTGTTTCCCTCATGCCAATAGAGCAAAAATAATTAACTAATTATAAGTAAGCAAGAAAAAAAAAAAGGGAACTTTAGAAATTGCAGAAAGTGGTATTTGAGAATTTACATTTTCTTTTGCGTAGTGTTGGTGTGTTGAAAGAGAGTATGCTGAGTGTCACATAGACAAGTATATGAAGATAAACGTGACCACACATGGTGCAATGATGCTCGTGTAATTTTGATTTAAGTATAGGTTGTCTAAAATAAATCATGTTTCTATATGAAGTAGCATCACAGTAGTGCCATAATGATATAATGATACTGTAGTAAAGAATTGGCGACTGCACGTGGATTGTGTGTATGGCCAATCTTACGAAATACATTGTTGGCAGTTTTGTAAACATACGTGATATTCCTTTTGCTTTAACTGATATCTATATTTGTGCTCTTTACGTGTTTTGTGGATGTTAACATGGGACTCGTTTATGGCTGACGTGTTGAAACCAACATACCCGACAGACAAATCTAGCTATATTAAGTTAAGTCGTTCAATAATAGCAGTACTCCAACGTTATCATTATTATCGTCAGTATCTTGTAACCGTCTTAATAGGCATGATAGTTGTATCTTTAAACGTCATAATTGTGGCCCACGTGAATGATATGATAGAGATCAAAGATTTAAAAGGGTTTCTTTTTTTTTTTTAGGATCTGTTTGGAATGGCTTCGAAGCGGATCTTGAAAGAGCTTAAGGATCTTCAAAAAGATCCTCCTACTTCTTGCAGTGCAGGTGCTTTTTTATATTATATATATTTTCTTCATGTTTTTTTATATGTTTCTGATCTCCTAGTGTAGGTGTTGACTTGTGATTGACCATATTTCATAGTTTAGGGGTGTTTGTTTAAAACTTATATGTGGATTACAAGCTTATTTGTTTTTCGACTTATATTTTATAAGCCCCATTTTTCCGGCTTATTTTGAGACTTGTGGGCTTATATAAGTTTCTTATGATATGATAAACTTATATAAGTCCATGGCTCAAAATAAGCATGGAAATCTGGGCTTATGAAATATAATCCGAAATCAAATAAGCTTGTAAGCCCACATATGGGCTTATTTGTTTTTTCGGCTTATATTTTGTAAGCCCCAATTTTCCGGCTTATTTTGAGACTTGTGCGCTTATATAAGTTTATTATGATATGGTAAACTTATATAAGCCCATAAGTATCAAAATAAGTCGGAAAATTGGGGCTTATGAAATATAAGCCGATATCAAATAAGCTCATAAGCCCACATATGGGCTTTATTTGTTTTTCGGCTTATATTTTGTAAGCCCCAATTTTCCGGCTTATTTTGAGACTTGTGAGCTTATATAAGTTTATTATGATATGGTAAACTTATATAAGCCCATAAATATCAAAATAAGCATGAAAATTGGGGCTTATGAAATATAAGCCGAAATCAGATAAGTTCATAAGCTCACATATAAGCTTAAACAAACAGCCCCTTAGTATATTGTAAATAGTTGGTTTATTATTGATTTATCATGTACCATGTTCTAGCTTCTTCACAAGGTTTTATGACACCCCGTGATTTGATAAGTACAATCAGCATGAATATATAGGATTTTGTCAAGTTATAGTTCGGAGGATTTCTTTCAGGCTTTCAGCTAATAGAATAAAAGTTGGGTCTTTTTATTGATTTTGTGCCCCAAAAGGAGGCCTAATGGTAACGGCTTTAGAGTCTCAAGTTCAAATCTCGATCCTTGGGCAC
The DNA here is from genome assembly GCA_014162995.1 of Artemisia annua. Classification (NCBI taxonomy): domain Eukaryota; kingdom Viridiplantae; phylum Streptophyta; class Magnoliopsida; order Asterales; family Asteraceae; genus Artemisia; species Artemisia annua. The sequence goes on from LBNU01023626.1 coordinate 4,904, forward strand.
ACCCGTCCTAGACATATGTCTTCTGCGGAGGGCTAGTGAGTTACCAAGCTCCATGGGTCTTCTGTGGAGTCTAGGGTTTACCTGTCATGTATCTAACTTGGCTCGGGTGGGTGGTGTTTCCCTCTTACCAATAGAACAAAAATATAAACTAATTATAAGTAAGCAAGAAAGAAAATGAGAACTTCAGAAATTGTGGAAAGTGGTATTTGAGAATTTACATTTTTGTTTGCGTACTGTTAGTGCGTTGAAAAAAATTATGTTGAGCGTCACATAGGAAAGTATATGAAAATAAGCGTGGCCATACATGTGGAATGATGGTTGTGTAATTTTGAATGAAGTATAGAGTGTCTAAAATAAATCATGTTTCTATATGAAGTAGCATCACAGTAGTGCCATAATTATACATTTATACTGTATTAAAGAATTGGCGACTGCACGTGGATTGTGTGTATGGCCAATCTTACAAAATACATTGTTGGCAGTTTTGTAAACATACGTGATATTCCTTTTGCTTTAACTGATATCTATATCTGTGCTCTTTGCGTGTTTTGTGGATGTTATGGGACTCGTTTATACCTGACGTGTTGAAACCAACATATACAGACAGACAAAAAATTAGCTCAAGTTAAGTCGTTCGATAATAGTAGCACTCCAACATTATCATTATTATCGTCAGTTTCTTGTAACCGTCTTAATAGGCATGATAGTTGTATCTTTAAACGTCATAACTGGGGCCGCACGGGTTATGGGCTAGAACTTAGATTCTTAAAGAACACTAGCCTATTAGAGATAATTCATGTGTTTTTATATATGTTTCTGCATTTATTGTTAGATTTGGAGAGGTTCGATTCTTCCTTTGGTTAACCCTCTGTATGATTTTTAGGCCCGGTGGCAGAAGACATGTTTCACTGGCAAGCTACAATTATGGGACCTCCCGACAGCCCTTATTCTGGTGGAGTGTTTCTAGTTACTATTCATTTTCCTCCGGATTATCCATTTAAGCCACCTAAGGTAACTCATCAACTCAATTGCTTGAATCTTGTTTATGCATTTAGAAGATATCACTTAGTTCATGATCAAAATCAGATAAAAGTTGAGTTTATTTTACAGAAAGTGTACATGATAAACAAGTCTTCCGTAATTTGAAACAAAATACTAAATTTAACAGAATCTTGTAAGGCACAACACGCATATCGTGTGGAATCATTAGTTAACGACACCGTTGAACTTTTCAAAGATGCATTTATAGGTTTCTACTTTTGTCTCGTACCTTAGGTTTCAACTTTTTGTTTCTAATGCAATTCCGCCTCTTTTTTCGCAGGTGGCTTTTAGAACAAAAGTTTTTCACCCAAACGTCAACAGCAATGGCAGCATCTGTCTTGATATTTTGAAGGAACAATGGAGCCCAGCTTTGACAATTTCCAAGGTCTTATTGTCGATTTGCTCGCTGTTGACGGACCCTAACCCAGATGACCCTCTTGTGCCTGAGATTGCTCACATGTACAAGACGGACAGGAGCAAGTACGAGACAACTGCACGCAGCTGGACCCAGAAGTATGCCATGGGGTAGTTTGCACTCTGCAGCGCACCCATTATTTTGGCTATTGGTACTTATCTGATGAAGAAGAAATGTATTAAATGATTGAAAAATATGTGGATTGTGTTTTCATGTGTTGCAATTTGTAAGATAGGGTTTAGAGGAAAATGTAACAAACATACCTCTCTGAGACTTTTACTCCTATCATCGCCAAAGTGTGTGAAGGTTACAAGTTTAAACCGTACTTGGTGAAAACAAACTTGAAGTGGCCACAACTCTCGCCCGGTTCAAGTATGTGTGTCGATGGGTTTAAACTTTATAGAATAATCGGCTAAAATGTCAAAAACTTTTGGTTACCAGAAAATTTAGTTTATGACTTTATGATAACTTTTTCGTTAATTTACAGCAGTGTATAGCTCAAGACACGATTTTGGGCCCAAAAGTTATATGTGGGCCTAATGTACAATCTCTAACGAATAACAATATGGGCTCCACTATTTATAAACAATTACTCGCCCAAAAAGAAGTATTCACGATTTCACGAATTCACGTTATGGAAAATGAGATGAGTCATGAGTTGACATTCGAAAGTTATATGGAAAGCATGTTAGCTGTATGCAACATAACTAATCTTTATACAAAACTCAAAACCTAGTCGATGGTATTTGACCATCAACAAAACTTATAATTAAAAAGATTGTCAACAATTAATGGTTAGATTGCTATATATACTTCCTACGTGTTCTTTAGTGCTATTTTTATAACTTTTATTATGCCTTGTTACTATGGAATATCCGAATATGGATAAAAATAAATAAAAACATTAAGCATTGTTTAAGCTAAATATCAGAAGTCAACACTAGTTCTTAAGAAAGAGTGACCATCATCGGGTTTGAGGGAAACATGCATGTGTAGATCTAACAGGATTTTCTCCTCTCGTTGGTTTGAGTAGCCGAGGTTTTACAGTAGGATAAGCTGCTTTGAAAGCTGCCTTGTACAAAGTGGCAAAACACGAGAAAGCGTGTATTGAAAATCAACGTGTTTTTATTCCTTTCGCATTTGATACTTGTGGTTTCCTTGCACCTGAGGCTGTGAAGCTCGTCAACATAGTCCAATGAGTTATGCGTAGCAATGTTATAACACCTAGATCTACAATTGTAGTTTTGAAAAGTAGTAATTTTGCTATTCAAAAAAGGCTAGCGGCGCAGCTTATTGCTTGTTTGGCTTGCACCTCTATATTACTATATAAATCGAAAGAATTAATTAGATGGTTTTAGTTTTCAAAAACTACAATAAAAGAAAATATGACTATGCTTGGTTTTAGACTTTTAGTATTAAAAAAATCAAAATTTAGGAGTGGAGAATGGTTAAGGAAGTAAGTACATGCAAGAAACATGCACACATAAGAAGCCATTAATATGAAAACAAGGATGTGAGCTACATTTTGACCAACACTAGGCTTTGTCTCCTCCCTTTTCACTTGCTAAAAAACATCGTAAAATGAACCTAATTCCAACAAATTAAATACTGTATTATTGCTGTTTTCATTCATTGGAATAAAAAAATATAAGAAATATTCAAATTTACAGATAATTTAACAAATCCGTTTTATTATTACCACATAAACAAAACGGCCAAAAACTGAAGTTTACCCAATACAAATCAAGTGATCATAACCATAATAAATTTGTATACGTATAGTAAGTTCATATAGAAGAAAAGATTGCGCAATTTTCGAAAGAGAGCAGTAATTTTTTTGTGTGATGTCTATGAGAGGTAGATCGTGGAATATCGTTTAAAGTTTTCTAAACTTCTTATTTCATCATTAGATGCTAATCATATATACTATACAAGTCATTAAGAATATTAGATAATGCAGTTTAGTGAGAAAATAAAACTAGTTGTTAGCATCGATAGGTGTGTTCAATAAGCAGAAAGGTATAATAATATAAGAGCATTAATTTTCTACTACATATACTGATATACCTACTAACATGTTTTCCCTCATTTCTTGCACTGTGCCTTTAAACAATATATTGTAGCCTTTATTCATCTCTTGGTCACTTTGAAAAGGTATGGTACCCCCTCAAACGCAGGATCAAATCATTTGTATCAGTGTTGTTGGATTGATTGTCAAATCAAAGCTTAACACAAATCCAATAGATTAGATGCAATGTTTACCACTCCCTCACTTTTTATCACAATGTTACATCACCACTTCTCGCACCTTTCACCCACAATGATCGTCACTTCATTCATATTTCTTTTAAAATATTCATTTAATACAAACATACCCTACAAAATACCTCACACAGACACACACTCACAAATCAAATAAATACTCCCTCCATCCCATATTAAGTGTCCACAATAGAATCTTTGGATGTCCCAAATTAAGTGTCCACTTGTACCTTTCAACCAATAAGATGAGACTTTAGTGGGTAAAATTAATAATTGATTGGTGGAGAGTTTATTTAGTGGAATCTTTTAAAACTTTGTGCGTTATGAAAGTGGACACTTAATATGGGACGGAGAGAGTAACAATTAAAACATCCATTGGGGCCCAAATATGCATGAAACACGAAAAGTCACCCAGCTCACATTTCCCTTTTTTTTCCTTCCTGACGCGTGACCCGAGACCCCTACAATGGGTGTGACGCGTGAGAGTACTGGTCAAGGGTGAGGCTTCACCCCATTGCACCGAGTCTTACGTGAAATGTAAAGTTGGTGTAAAAATAAAATTATCGTTCAAAGTTCTAAGCTCTATATTTGGTTCATTTGTGAACATGAAAACTTTACCACGGCATGCCACTTGAAAATTTAGACAAATCTACTGCGGCAAAGTTTTTAAGTTTTAGTTATAGATTCATAGGCATTTGACCGAATGTTATATCTAAACTCTATTATCAGACATTTCCAGAGTCCTCATGGCTTCATTATCGAAATGATAACAAAGTTTTCATATTATTTATATGTAAACTATTAGAGTCGTTTAAATACAATTAAATGAGTTAAGTTAGTTAACCTAAGAGTGGAGAATGTATCAACTCTCTAGTCAAGATCTAGGGACAAAAGTGGCATGAACCCTGGCTTTTACCATTCAAACCGTTTATTTTATTTCATAATTAAGTATAGCTTTGCGAATTACTTTACAATATTTTAATAAATAAGTTCTGCATATAGATTGCTAAAATGACAAAATATAAATAATACCACGTGTAAACCATTTTAATAAGACATCAAACAGAGGGGTCGTGCACACGACTTAGAGAAAAAGACTTGGACCCTATAAAATTAGGGCACCTCACTTTAACTAAACTAATTATTCGTTAAGCATATTTTTTAATATTTATTAATTCTGCTTTAAAATTTTCTTTGTTAGGAAAACTGAATTCTCCAGGCCACCGGATATCTCAGTTACTTAATGATAACATGATGTTAATTCTCAACTTTATAATTGCGATTTTCTTGCTAATTTAACGGTAACATTGTTGTGTACGTACACAGGGACGGAACCAGAACCAAATATGACAGGGTGCACAAATTTTTGGAACCATAATATGGACCGGATGCATTTAAAAAAATTGATGTTTTTTTGAAAAATTAACACTATATCGAAAAAATCCATAGGGGTCCCAGACACCCGCGAAAAACACCTAACTACGTCCCTGTACGTACATGTGTTTTAGAAACGGCCGGTATTCATCAAGCAAGATTCATATAAGCTTACATTAATGTTTTTCTATTGTCATTATGATGTAGTTTTGATATACTGTTAAAATTAGATTAACTAGATTATTATGAAATTTTAATAAACTGTGCCAAAATTATAAATTAAATTAACCTGAACATATTCTGGAATAATAAACCTTAACCGTCCGTATTTATATTTGGGCTACATTCCAAGCGTATGTAAGTACATTTGTGTTCCCTACCTAAAACCTCAGTCATTTATTGATTCTCAACCATAATTACTTCAATTATACAACATGAGTCAAACCATTTCAAACATATTTGGTGTATATCTCAAGCAACAATTATTAAAATTATATTTTTTAAAGATTAAGAGCTGTAAAACTACGGCTTATGTATTTGGCGACAACGTAGATATAGTTTTCTACTTCTTGTAAAAAGGCTACATCTTTTTAAAATAAATACCATTGAAAACACACCATCATATATGCATCCTAAAACAAAATCCCTCAAAATAAATATAGTTTTCTCACCACATTATTGATCACCCCATTTAGCTTGTCCAACATAATGTAAGAAAAATATAAGAGCTCGTATAATAATATTCGTGTTTAAATGATCTTAAAATGTCACAAAACTTGTAGAGATAAAAATGTTAGATGATTGAAAACCCCGTAGGTATATCTTTATTATTGACCATTATTTATAATGGTGAAACAATAGATGCCCTAAACCCATAAACCGGGCTTGGACCTACTTATCCCCTAATACTCCCCCGCAGTCCAAGCGACGAAATCCCGAAAGCTTGGGCTGCAGTAGCAAACTAGAAAAGAAAAGAAAAACAAAACATTAACGTAATAAAAGCATAACTTTAGTCAACATGTAACAAAACCATACCAAAGGTCGACTTTAGTCGACTGGTACCAACGGTCGGCTAAGTCGACAGGTAACAAATCCGTACCAACGGTCGACTTTAGGGACTGATACCAACGATCAACTTTAGTCGACTGGTAACAAAGCCGTACGAATAATCGACTAACAAACAAACAATAAAACAACTTTAACTTTTTTTTTTTTTTTACATAAAGATATGCATTAAAATCATATGAATTAATGTTTAACAAACAAAATAAAATTCGTAAACATGATCAAACCAAATATCTTTTACCAGGAGAGATTACAAAAGGTTTAGCCAAGCATCTCGCTAGTTGAACATGAACATTAACATCGAAGAATTACGGGGATATGAGTTTAATTATGCTAGAATATGAAAGTGAAGCTCATAATCCGCTTTAAAATTAGTGTGTATTTTGAAAATTCTTAAAGTTTTAGAAATATTCACTAATTACTCATTATCATCTCTTTTCATTAATTAGCTGAAATCTAATTAAAGTAAACATTTATTTCGGAACAATTCAAAATAAAACTATGAACATTTACTTGAAGACGGATGGAGTATATAGTTACTTTTGCTTAAACAAATATACAAATTACTTATGGATTATAAAACAGACAGTGCATGAATTTAACTTGTATAATACCAAGTTACCAACAGTTTCTTAAACAATTGATATGATTTTGATGTGCCATAAATGAGATTCTGAAGAGTAATTAGAGAATATTTTTCTTGGCTGAAAATAGTCGGTTATCAATTAATCGATCTTGATTAATCTTTACATTTCTTAAATTAGAAAGTCGGGCGTGGAATGTACATGCAGGACAAGTAGCCTCTAATTAAAGAGAAGAGAAGACAGTATTACAATACTAGGGAGTATTATATTTATAGTTTTGACTATCAAGTTTATATTCATAGATCATGAAACTATCATAACAGTATGTCAGTATGTACATGCATAATTACTGAAAAAACTACATCTATATATTGCATTACAGATTAATCTATATCTCTACAAAACAAAGTTAACATGATCATTTCAAGTTAATAGAGTAAAACTTTATATATTAAGGAAGAGCATTGCTAAAGCCTCCTATAATATCATCCTACTAATTCTTCTACACACACAACAATTTTATATACGGAGTATATTTTTTCCACTCATTCTCTCTGTGCATCCAAACTGTTAGTTCTGACACTTGTCAAAATACTGTGAGTGAAAAGATAAATAGAAAGTTTTGGTAGGAGGATTTAACATTTCTCAATTAAGGAAATATTTATTCATCATCCTTGTATTGTAGCGACCGAATAAGTAGAAAGGGAATTAAGATATTTTTGTTGTGCATGTATTTATTAAAAAAATAAAAAAGTGTTGCACGTAAACCCATATTAAATAATGTAAAATCTAGTGGCAAAAGGGTGATTCGGGCACGTCAGTATCACGTGGATAGAAACACCTGACAGTCACGAGGTGGGTGACCGGCGACGGTAACGGATTGACACAGACAAATTAGGTTGACTCCCCCACCGTTGTTGTTGCTGAACCTATCACTTTTTTTTTTCTTGTACAGTAATTTTACTTAGTTAATTAAGTGTATTTACTTATTTCATTAACTGTCAAGCATATTTCTTTATAACCTTTTGTATAGACAAAGAAGTTACTAGTGTTTAGGAAAATGTTCGCTTAAGTTACTATAGTTTAAAACGTTACAAACAAGTTACTCAAGTTCACGGGTTTATCAACTGAGTTACTAAAGTTTCAAAAATGTTACACTAGGGTTACTCCCAAGGTGGGCAACCGGTTGATAGCCGGTATCCCAGCCTGAAACATATTCCACCTCAAATAAGTTACTAAAGTTTGATAAAAAGTTCGTCTAAGTTACTAAAGTTTCAAAACTGTCATCTAAGTTACTCAAGTTCACATGTTTTATTTTTGTAAAAGTCGGTTTTGTAATAAATATGATACAAAATAAAACAGGGTAAAATCCATAGATGTACTAACTAAAGTGATGCATTGTATTACTTGGGCTTGATGGAGTTTAATTAGTTTAGTTTTTGTTTAATTAAATGAGTAATTAAAATATCTAGTCAAGTTACTTAAAATGTATTATGTGTAATTATTTAATTAAAATGTGTTTAAAATATGTTTTAAAAATATTTATTTACTTGGCCTCTTTTGATCACTCGACACATATTATAGTCACATTATTCATACGTGAGGTGATATACGTCGAAATGTAAACTTACAACTAATAACTTGGTTACGTAAAGATTTACGTCGTATAAGTTTATAATTGCCATTATCAAAACAATGAGAGACCGTAAAATATTAATAATGGTTTTACATGATATTTGTATTAACATGTTTTTTATCCGTTTATACAAGGAACTGAAAGATAGTGCACCCGTCTCTTATCACAAAAAACCCACTATCCCCCATATTGATGCATGAAGATCTTCGTCTATAAGAGAATATACTCCAGAATTTGACATTAGTGAACGGAAATACAAACCTATTATCCGTTTTAATAATAGTAACTTAATGAACATTGCCTCAAATTTTAGTAACTTATGTGAACATTTCTCAAACTTTAGTAACTTATTTGCCTATTAACCCATAATACATCAGTGCCACGTAGGAATTTAACCGGTAGTAAAGGGTTAAAACTAAGACAGTAACTTATGTAACCGGTGAGAAAAAGTTGAGTAACTTGTTTGTAACGTTTTAAACTATAGTAACTTAGGCGAACATTTTTCCAACCTTTAGTAACTTATTTGTCTATTAACCCTTTAGACGGGTGTTACCAAGGTTATGAATAACGCGAGGCGTGGCGTGCCGTCATGACCAAGTTTCACGTTTTAGCGGTCGAGGTAAAGCTTTTGCATTTATAAAGCGTGGCATAAGGCGGCACAAAATATGAAAATACTTATATATTTATATTATTTTTCATATATATCGAGTTCACAAATAGATGTGGCATAAGGCGGCATAACGCATGGCATTACGGCATGACCAAGCCTCACGCCTTTTCAAGGCGTTTGGGCGCCTTTTAGAACTATTGATGTAACTGACGCAAGACGCGAAATTGAATTTGGTTGACCATAATCTAAAGGTTGATAATGAAAATCAAACCTCCAAGGTATAAAACTTAAACAAAAAAACAACTCTTAAAAGACAAGTTTATTCATAATTCAAAGTGCAATACAATGATAATGAGCTCTATATTCATAGGTGATAGCATCAAATAATATCATCTTTTGGTTATAATTATCTCATGTTTATTGTTTTGTTTTATAATATTTTGATGATATTCGGGATTGATTTACTTCTTATTTGCATAATAGTACAAACGAAGCAACGTAACGGAAAGACGTGAAAAAGAACCAAGAACGAAGCTTAATGAAGAAATTTGGATTCAAGCCTGCTACGACGTAGAGGGACTTTTACCCTTTTACGTCATAGAGAAGACCCTTAGGAAGAAATCCTATCCGAGACCTCTACAGCGTAAGGACATCCTTGCCTTACGGCGTAGAGGGATGAAGTCATGATGAAAAGGCTATTCGAGAGCTCTATATGTAGAGGGATTCTTCCCTTTACGACGTCGAGAGATGCAGATTGATGGAAAAAATTAGACGAGACCTCTACGGCATAGAGGCATCATGCTCTCTACGCTTTAGAGACACCGAGCCCAACTAAACCTATAAATACAAATCCAAAAACGTATTTAGGTTATCATTCATTCCTCAATCGATTTAGGGTTTCTTCAAGGCTCGTTTCCACCATTTTCAAGTTGCATTCAAGAAGATTACATGACATCATCTAACACAATCAATAGTTCAATTCGGTTTGATCATCAAAACATAATGAGTTTGTTTACTTATCTATATTTATTTACTCTTGATTTGGATGTCAAACATGATTGTTGGCTAAACACTTGTGTGTTAGCCTTGTTATGAACTTATAATTCGATTGACAATATTTAAGCGTTTAATTGTGGTTTTATTAGATAACTTACATGCTTGTTTCCCGATCCTTATGTTTTAGTGTAAAGGTGTTAATCCCTTTACAGCGTAAAGACTTAAAGTCTCGAATAAATCCTATTCAAGAGCTCTACGACATAAAAAGGAAGAAAGCTTTATGTTATAGAGACCACAGTCTTCTACATCTCTTAACCTTGAATCTTTTCCACATCATTCCCCCATTACCTGAAGAGAACTCGCCCTCGAGTTCTCACCATTAGTAGCTACATCTACCTCGAACAAGCTCTCACAAGGATGCTTATCCATTGTATCTTTGAATTCTACATTGACTCAAGTGCTCTCTTCATATTTCATTACACGTCTACCACACTCCCAATGATCAACCCATAACCCTAAACATCGGTTGTGTAATCCTTAACAAGAATCACCAAGATTTCAATTACAATAAAGATGTTTTCTTTGTTTGTCATTGAAAACTTTATTTGATTCTCAATAATCATATTCATAATTAACCCATAATCAAATTCGCAAACCTTTGTACCTTTAATAACTTCGGACTCGGCAACTTCATCTTTAAGATTCTTCGAAACCCTATAATACTTTGTCATTTCAAGTACTTCAATTGATGCTTCTATATTAGGTAGAGACTTTGTTGAAGATCATACTTACCCTTAACCACACATCGACAAGGTCTTCCTAATAATATATGGCACTCATCAATGTCATCCACAATATAAAGTACTTCTACTTTATAAATTTTCCAAATGGTAACTGCTCCCTTACTAACTTGGTAACCCTCAATTAGACAAACTTCTATTAGTAATTTTAAGAAATCTACCAATTTTCTTGAAAGAGAACTTTTTAAGCTATAACCATCAATAATTAAAGAACATGCCGAATTATCTATTAAGATTTTCGGACGGATTTGACCTGGTTGTAGATACCCGACACTCCTTATTTCTCTCATCCCATTCTTCAATTCTTCCGGTATTGAATGAGGAATGATTGTGTGCAAATTTGTCTCCAAAATGGCCTATGGTTAGACGAATTATTCAACCTTCATATTTGCTTCCCTCGTGATTTTACTGTTTGTTGCCTCCACCTACGAATACGACACGTAGTTTCTAAGAAATAGTGGATTTCATATCGAGTTTGGATACGATTTTAATAAAATCTTAATCCATGTGCTCTTCAGACCATACCTTGCCAAAAATATGAGTTTTTGAATCTTTTACACCATTTACCATCCAAGATACTAACAAAGCTCTAGATGTCAACTGACGCAGGACGCGAAAGCGAATTTGATTAACCTTAATTCGAAGGTTGATAACGAGGATAAAACATCCAGGTAATTCAAACAAGAAAATAACTCTTAGAATACAAGTTTATTCGCAATCCAAAATTGCATTACAATGATAATGAGCCATATATTTATAAGTAAGTAAAACTTACAAAAAAAGAAATTTCTAGAATCGATACTTTTTTGGTGAAATGTGCTAATCCCTTTACGGCGTAAAGACTTAAAGTCTCGAATAAATTTTATTCAAGAACTCTATAGTGGAAAAAGGAAGAAAGCTTTACACCATAAAGACCACGGCCTTCTACGTCTCTTGATCTTGAATCTTGTCCCCGTCAGTAACGGTTGTGTAATTATAATTTTCACGTCACCGCTACATCACCTTTTTAAACACAAATCCCATGAAGCATTTACCACACTAATTACTTCTTTTATTTTAATTTGATTGTTTTTAACAAAAATCACATGGTTTAATAAAATAACATAATTATTACTGATTACCCTTTTTAATTTTGGTGAGTCAAATTCTGACCCAATTATTCCTCACAAGTATTTGAAACATTAAATCAGCCTAGGTTTAGCATAGCTGATCACGTCAGAGATCCAACTCTCTATCTGATAGAGTCAACATGTAAACCAAAGAGCAAAGTTTACCTATGACTGAATGATCAGCACAGCTGATCATCATCAGCTATCCAAAATGACTCTAAGGTGAAACACCCTTGAGTGAACCTCATAGAAGTCAGAGTAAAAAACCATTAAATGGAAGGACAACAGCTTAAAGGGACTTACTGAGTGTTCTCATATCTGAGGATAACTCCTCAGATATGTTGTATATCTTCTTAGCCATATTAGTCTTACTTTGTAAAGACAAAGCTCAAAACTGAATGAAAACTTTGTCACCTGATAACGGAGTCAGCTAAATGCAGGGCAGAGAAGTGACACACCCCTGAGACCTAAAGAACTGACAAATATCTTTAGGTCTCTGAAAATGACTTATCATCTTAAGCCATGCAGACGAACCAATTGCATTTATCAGATACACTCAGAGTATTTCTTCAATATACTTGAAACGTATATCATATCCTTGGAGCTGACTGAAGTACTCAGCCACGCTTAGGCGGGAGTAATTAGAGCTAAAGCAAAAGCGGAAAAACCTTTGGGAAGATAAGGACTCATCGAGAGCAGGGAAAGCAACTTGCACGTACCAGAGTTGTCAGCACAGTAAAGCAACCCTAGCCACACAAAGCACACGTGTACCTCACTTTCAGTTTGTTTCTAGTTTAGTTATTATTATTCTTGTAACTACTAACAGTGTATCTCCCTTTCTCTATAAAAGAGAGGTTATTAGTAGTGATAGATAACAGATTATACCTCTAGAACACACTTCATCTTCTAAGTGAGATTTTCCTCTTCATTACCTGAAGAGAAGAATTTGTCATTACTAAGGATAATATTCCGCAACTATCCCTCGTAAAAGCCTTCACCTTCAACCTCTAAAGTGAGACTGATACAGTTGTAATGTACAAATGGGTATTATTAGTTGATCATGGTCAAGATTGTGTTACCATGTACATATCTATAATAAACATAAGTGATTTTCATTTGCTCAAGCTTTTGTTTATACAATTCATTGTGTTGCATAAATATGGACCAACAAATTTTTGCAGACTAACATTTTTATCTCAATTAATTAATTAATGTTTCTTTAAAAAAATTTAATAACATTTCCAATTAAGGGTAATATGATAAATTAGATCAAATATCATAATTTATATTTTACTAGTGAACAATTAATTTAAGACATGTCGTAATAAGAAGATATATACTTATTTTGAAAGGGGGATATATTTGCCTATATGTCAATCAAATCCAAACATAATCCGCAACACACTAAACATATACACATAAATTTCTTTTTGTCGATTACCACTGGTGCGTAATTTGGTTATGCCACGCATTGTTAGTTAACCTTAGAGGGAAGGGAGTGGTAAAGTAGCAACGTAGCAGCTTAACAATACAGTTATGGCGTTATGACCACTCCCAGCTCGTTCGCGTTGTCGTTGCGTTGTAACTTACGTTGCTAGCCTAACGCAAGTTATAACATAACTTGGCTCCAAGTTATCACTCCCCCATTTGTTTTGTTCCAAGTTACCCCAACGCCGTTTCCATTTGTTTGTTTTTTCCCTTCCTTTTTTTTTAAAGTGGGTCCCAAAAGGTGGTATTATTTGGTGTTATAATTACTGGATGTTTTTTGATGTTATTTTATTTTGTGTTGAAATGATGTGGCGCTGACGTGACGGGGTTTTTTATGTTAACTCAAGTTATCACTCCCTTTGCTCAGTATAACACATGAACATGCCCCGCCATATGTGAAAAGGGTTTGCTACAACAAGTCTTATACCAACTGAATGGTGAACATCTCATATAAATGGATGAGTTTTTTTTTTTTTCTTTTTTTTTTTTTCAGATTATCCGAAATCGATGGAATTTTTATCTCGTGCGTGTCCGACTCAAATGAAGTATTGACGCTATAGTTTCTAATATTTTTCTTTCTGTTCTCATAATTTTTCTTGTATAGTATATATAGAGGAATATTTTTCTTTCTATTCTCATAATTTTCACCTAATACGGATTGAATCATAGACTTCTTTTTAAGATTTCACAATATCCGGCTACTAGGTCATCTTGGCGATAGTATTTTGTATGTACATAATTACTCCCTAACGGTTTACATTCTATACTTTGTTGGTTTGTTTGTACATAATTAGTCCCTAGTGCACTAGATTCGAAAATGCCAAGGAGGTTCTCTTTGTACCTTATGATAATTGAAACATAGTTGCATTGAACTTTGCTGTTGGTCTTTTCGCAATATTTTTAAAATTTTTATAATTTTGGTTTAAAAAAATTGCATTTTGCCAACTTTGTGATATAGAAAGTCAAGTTATGCATCAACCCCAAGCTGGCTTACTTTGAGCCACTAAAATGGAGAAAAATTAATCCATTTAATTTAACTAAAATTTGTTTCTTCTATTCATTATTTTATAGGAGTTGTGGTGCTTCATTAGATAGCTTCCCATCAAGGCATTGAGCATTTCATAGTTTTCTTTTCATAAAAAATGTATATTTGTTTCCATTATACTTGTATCCAAGCATGATATATGACAGCTTGAAGTTTAACGATGTTTTGTTATCGGTGTCCAAACAATATTTGGTTCCAAACGTTACTATCCAAGTTTTGAGTAGAGAGCAGTAATCAATAACTTTTAGCAAGGTCTTATATAATTAATTTTGTTAAAAGCGCTACAAAAGCTAAAAAATCACCAATACTTGTAGAGCTAGATATGTTAGCGTATCAGGTGATCACGTTGGTGGCATAACACCCCGCGTCATAGCTGCACATCAATTTTCAACCTACACTCAATAACTCATATCTATAAGGCTATAACTTGAAAGCAAACGAGACTCCTCATCACTTCAAGTTATAGGATTCCCGAGCTAAAGTTTTTTATTTTTATTTTTTCATTTATTATTAACACGACACTGTAAATAAAAAGTAAAAAACACTACATGATTTAAAAAAAATAAAATATGACATTTAAAATAAAAAATAGAAAAAAATAGAAAATTGAATCCAACAATTACAAGTTTAAAAATGAAT
>LBNU01023627.1:27044-40095 GCA_014162995.1 Artemisia annua
CAAATCATGCATAATAGTCTCACTCTCGTTATCTATAAGTATATAATCCAATGTATACTTACATATGACATTTAGAAGTGAGCAAAGTTAATTCAAGGAGACTAAAGATTGTTTCTTAGGATTACTTGTCTTTCATAAGAGTCAAAACAATCTTTACTCCACATTTGTGTTATATAGGCACACACTAGAACATAATCAAGAATTTCATTGTCAGATTTGCTCCATCACTAGTTTGCCACTAATAGGTGCCTTTACTTAAGTTAGTTGCTTTAGGTGATATTAATTGCTTAATTGTTTATTGGCTTAATATGCATGCTTAATTATGCTTATATGTTTATTTGCTTGCATGTATACTTTTCATGTAAAATCCACTATGAAAATGCTTGCCTAGTTGCCTAAAGAGTTGGTCTTGCCCAAAACCAAACCCCAAAACAAACACCTTTCTGGAAAAACTTTACCAAAAAACCCGTTTCTGGCAACCTGGATCCTCAGACCAGGGCGGCCCCCTTAAATCAAAGGGGCGGCCCCCTTAAAATTAAGGGGATCGGCCACTAATTAAGGGGGCCGGCCATCTGTAGGACGAGGTTTCCTGTTTGCTTTCTGCTTTTTAGCCCATCTCACCCTATTTTGATTCCTCATTTCCCTGAATTCACAAACACATTTTGTCCATCAAATCCAACACATATTATCCTTCCATAAACACAAAATCATCACACTATAAATACCCCCCATCTCCACAAATCATCACTCACTCCATCATGACTTCTCCCAACAAACCAAAGTCAAAAGCCTCAAGGCTAGCAAGGATGACCGAAAAATCCACTTGGAAGAGAAAAACAAGCCCTCAAAACAATGCCATCACATCCATAGGGATTGAACAACAACCAATACCTACAACCACTTACTTCCCCAACTTCAATCCAAATCCACAAGGTCATTCTTTTGAACCTCATTACAATCCATACAATCTCGGTCAAACCTCTACCACACCATCATTCAACTATAATGATCCATACAATTATGGTCAATCATCCAATTACACCTCAAACAACTTCCCATCCAACTAAACGACCCCAATTCATCCACATCAACCAAATGAACCATTCCACAATGCCACGGAAAAGCAAAAATTCCGTGAAGAACTCAATGTCATTCGAGATCTTCGTGATCTAAATGCTATGCATCTTGCACAACGCAACTTGGACAAACCTCCCTCATCTCCATATTCAAATTGTTTACCTCACTCACTCAATTTGGATCAAGTCACCAACCACACCTACTATTGTCGTTGTTGCTATTTCCTACAAAAACAAATTCTTGACTTAAGTCAAGATATTTCTTGGATTGAATATCTTCTCACTCGCCCTCATCCAATACATCCTCTCATTCGATACAATATCCCTAGAAACAACCCTTCCACTCCATACCAATCACCATCAAACGACTAAACCAAACCTCCATGCTTCCGAATAAAATCACCAAAAATCTTTTGTAACCAAGCAAGGGCAAGTAACCTCAAAATGGCAACTTAGTATCTTCTTAGTGTAGTTTACTAAGAAAAGCATATATGCATGCTTATGTACTAAAGATTATGTTTTTCACATAATCTATTTTAATAATCTTATTAATGAATGTCTTGTTTTTGCCATGAATTTAATTTAGTTGTCTTGCTCTATATGTATGCTTTCTATATATATTGTGTACTCTAAATATTTTTGCAAGCATTCCATATCTCGATTTCTTTTATGACCTCAAAACGAGGGGGAGTATTCGTCAAGGGGGAGCTCCAAGCTAATCGGGATAACCTTTTTGATGCTAACAAAAAGGGGGAGAATTGATATAAACTCACAAAATACTTGTATATATACTAATTTTTGTTTTAATGAGTTTAGATTTTGTAATCATCAAAAAGGGGGAGATTGTTGATATAAATAATGCATAAAAACGTTGTTTATATTTTTCGATACCTCTACGTTTTGACGATCACAAAATGTAAAATCATTAAACGTAAGATTACTACGTAAACAAGTATTAAGTTAGTTTATATCATTTTATCCAACTAAATCACTTAAGGTATGAATAAACAAGTGCTTAATACATTTCATGATCAAAGGGGTATTTAATTAATTATTACAAAGTTTATTAAATAATATAAAGATATTATATAATTTTGAAAAACGCTTTTGGTAATAAAGGAAAATGTTTAAATCATACTAAATATATGAATTCAAATTTTTAACTAAAATCAGTTAGTTTTTCACCAAATAAACTTTCCCCAGAAAAAGACAAGAAATCTGGCCGTTACAGGTGGACGGCCCCCTTAATTATAAGGGGTGGCCCCCTTAATTTTAAGGGGGCCGGCCTCCATTTAAGGGTGCCAGCACGCTCCTTGTGTCAGATTTCTTTGCCTATAAATACCACCTCAAACCTGGTATTTTTCCTCACCTTTTGCACTAAAATTTTCAGATCCAATTCTCTCTAAACATCTTTCAAAACCCTTTGATCATAATATTATTAATACTTGTTTCAAGTGATTCAATCCCTCCTCATCCATCCTCATCCAAATTGCAAGAGAAGAATACTCCTTCAACATCAAGTTTAAGAAGTATTGTAGATTAGTAGTGTATATTGTGTAAATCATTTGTGAAATTGTGTAGTGCTTGTAATTAGATAGACTAGGTGTGTTAGTTGTGTGTAGAAGTTGTGTAGAGAAGAAGAAGTAGTGAAGTAGTGAAGTGGTTTGAAGTAGTGAAGAAGTTGTGGGGTGTACAAGGTGTGTAGAAGTCGTGCTAAGTAGTGTAGTGGTGTGAGATTGGTTCTAGCTACAATTAGAACCCGGCATTTAGCTTAGTGTCGTTAATTGGTGTAAGCAAAAGTTGTGTAAGGTTTTCTCCGCCATAAGGGAGCTTGTTGACATAGTGAAGAAAACTCTCGAGTTAGGTGCTCGGGGAGTGGAGTAGGACGAAGAGGAGATTCGTAGCCGAACCACTATAAATCCTTTGTCTCGTGGTGCTATCTCTTTAACTCTATCTCTTTACTTACTTACTTACATATTTGTCATTATATTCTTTAGTAGACTAAATTGTTTATAATTGTGTAAGCAAGTTGAGTTCACATAAAATTAGAATTGAAGTTTTTCATAACCAAAGTTTTGTAAATTAAAAAGACGTAAAACTATTCAACCCCCCCTTCTAGTTTTCCACAATGTTGACAGAATCAAAACCAAACAAGAAAAAAAAAGGACTAGATAATATATATATGCAAAATCATATATTCGAATGAACCCAGAACCATCAACATAAACATGTTTACAGATTCAATGAAGCAAAATAACAAGAGATTTTTAGAACCTTACAACAAGAAGAGCCGATTGACAAGAAGATCAAATAAAAATGAAATAGAGTAGCCCAAATCCAAATCGGCAAGCAATCCTCACACCTCTTTCCACAAGAACAAAACCCTTAAGAAAACCCAACTGAAATTTTTGTTGTGAAGTTTTGAGTGTGAGGATTCCTTGATGACCCGATCAAATTTATAGAGATGAAATTTGAGTAGGGTTGATTCCTCTTCAACTAGGTGGTCAGTCGACCTTGTAGTCAAAAGGGGTAAAGCTTAATCACCATAGTAGAACCGTAGAGGGGGGGGGGGTGAATACGGTTTCTTCGGCTTTTTTGAAGTTTTAAAACTTTAAGCCAAAGAGAACACAAAGTGTTTGTACAATAATCCAACAACCACTAGCACAACCAAGGTATATAAAGTAAGTAAAGAACACAACGATATATACTCGTTCGGGATGGGGGGTTTATACCATCCATACGTCCAGTTGCGAATCCGCGACTCCGATACTATTCACTAGTATAATCCTTTCGGTGGACTACAAACCGTTACAATTCACTCCACCGATATTCACAAATATCGATGCTCACAAAGAAGGAGTTACTCCCCAACGGTATTCCGCCCTCGGAAACCACCCAAAAGAATCTCGCGATTCGACTTCACCTAAGGGTCACCAAGACCACTACCAAGACTTCCCACCGGAAGTATCAAACCCCACCTAGATCCCCAATGATCTAGGCTTGGTCACCAAGACACAAGACTTCCCTTACAAACAATTGAATGAATAAATATATGTTTGTTCAACCAAGCTCTAACCTAACCTAGATACTCGATTGTAATAGAAAGGGTATAAGAAAGAAGACCCTCAACACAATCACAAGAGTGGATTAGGTTCTTGTAATTCTTCCCTTGCAAAGATATGTGTTATTTCAAAGATGTTAGTATGAAATCAAGAACACAAGATTAGAGATAGAGATAGAGATAGATATAGAGATAGAGATTTGAGAGTGTTTAGAGAGAAAGAATCTAGAGAGAAAGAATAATGGCAAGGGGTGAGGAATACAAGAGGCAAGGGTGGTATATATAGGCCAAGAACCCAAACTTGGGAAAATTTACCGAGGCCGGCGCGTCACCCGCGCGTCAACGCGCGGGCAGCGCGCCAGGCGTCTGTAAGTTTTTCCCAAGTGTTGGGTGTTTGGATCTTATAAATACCTATCCTTGCTAAACCCCTAATTGTACTTCACACTAAACCTTAACATTAATCAATCTAAGGTTTGCCAACTCAAATAGCCAATTAGAAAATGTTTCGTGAAGTATTTATAAGAAAACCAAATTACCAAGGGTATAAAGTGTGGATAGGGTATTTGGAAGGGGTAATAGTGTATCTCCTCACATGGCATAGAAAAGAGAGAAAGAATATGCCAAGGTATATTCCAATGCTTGGGGGGAAGAATGAGATGGAGGGTTGAGATTAGATGGTTTGAATTGAATGGCTAGGATCAAAGGGAGCCTCCATTGGTTTTTCAAATTATTTGGCATGTGGGGAATATAGAGGGTTGAGATGAGTTGATTTGAAATAGATGGCTAGGATCAAAGAAGCTTAGGTTTGGATTGAGAGAGGATATTCCAAAGGAATATACTTTGCTTGGGGGGAAAGGGGAATCAATGGTTGAGATGGTTTTGGTTTGAAATGAATGGTGAGGATCAAACACATGTGATGGAATGGAGAAGAAGAAAGAATATGCTAGTGGAATATTCCAAATCATGGGGGGAAGAAATAAGATGGATGGTTGAGATGTGTTTGGTTTGAATTCAATGGTTGAGATCAAAGGAGCCATATTTGGGATTCAAATTAAATCCCATGTGTTGAAATTGGAAGGTTGAGATGTGTTGTAAGGGAATGGATGGTTGAGATGTAGTGTGTAAGGGAATATGTAAGAGTGTAAGAGATTGTGTAAGAGAATATATGATTTGGATATGATTGGATATGGTTGGATTTGTCTTTTGTAGAGATGAGATTAAGAAGGTGATTAAGACATAATCTAATTGTCATTAAGAAGAAAAGGTTTAGACAATTAAGATTATAAGTTGTGAAAATCATAGGTTACTTATAAGTTCAAGTAACACAACGTCGAGAATCCATAGTTTCATATCTCGTAACTTTCCACGACTCGACGTTCTCAACTAATACCTTGGTTCAAATAAGTTAAGTGCTTTGCCTTGATGTAAAGCATAACCCTAGTGGGAAAGGATGCGTTTACGCAAAGTGACCTTTGACTTAGTTTGACCAATAAGGGAGTAAACCCGTTACGTAATTAGAGAAGACATAAGCACGGGATATAAGCATATGGATGCTTCAACACGATGTCTCGTGAAATATATAAGCTCCCTAAGTTTAGAAAATCCTTGGCTAGAGGCGATAGTTAGAAAACATGACTTGGCGTTTTCCCATAAATGGGTGTTTTAAAAGTAGGATCTCTCAAGTCTCAAAACTCGTTTCGAGTGTTCTCAATTAAGCACATAACATATTCATACCTGTATTGAAAGATCCACATTTGTCGGGTAAGGGGAAAGTCGACTTTCAAAATTCGCCCGGAACCATACAGTGTCCTGGCACGTCACTCACGCGTTGACGCGCGGGAAGCGCGCCAGGAGCAGACATTGGCTCCGGCGATTTTAAGCTAATGTTTGTTATTTTATGTGTTTCGATGGTTTATTTGTCATCATTAAAACATAAAGAGATCTTGATCATGTTGCCTCAACAATCTCCCCGTTTTTGATGATGACAAATAAAAACCGAAAGCAAATAAAATTACAAAACTTAGCGAAGACAAAGCGCGCCTTTGGTGTAGCTTGCGTCTTGACCTTTGCCTTGTAATTTGGTGAAGCCTTTAACAAATCTTGAATGGTCTTCACGCTCTTGCTTTCTTTCTCCCCCTTTTGTCGAATCAAAAAGGCGGGACTTCCAATCAAGCCAGAACATGGGCCTGTGGGACAAATGAGCTAGCTTGTATGTGCATGATGCGCGTGGATTGCAACACGCACTACGTTTTACCTCTCGAGGGATCTCGAGAAGCTTGCAATCCCCACCAGGCAGTGTACCTGACCGATGTAGTATAGTGTAGTGGCAAGTACCGGGGGATTGATCGTTCTCTCGCAGGGAATAGTGTTCGTTAGACTAAAGGCTACTCTAATCTAGGTCTAAGGGTGGAGGAAGATTCTTTTTGTATTTTTATGTTTTATGAAAGCAGTAAAATCTCTGGTTTTGGAGGATAGGGCGGAATTAGTTGCTAGTCAACTAACCCAAGTTATCTACTTCTAAGCTACTTATATTTTTGTATTTTTTTGTTTTAGAGAAAATCAGTGGTGGAGAATAGTGTTTACTTAGATTTCATTACTCCCTAACTATCTTTTACCATGTAATTAGTATGTTGAGTTTGCGTGGATGACGGGTGTATTCCTAACAAGTCGTAGGGAGTGCGTTCAATTCCCTAACTCTATAAGTTCCTACCTCACTCTATGACGATACGTCAAGCATCCTATCATGAGCTCACCGATAGCAACCTATGCATGAAATACTACCTTAAAATCGATAACGCACATACGATTCACGTTTCTAAAGACGTTCAAGCTTGTTACCGTATAGGAGATTAGCCAGTTTTCTCTAGTCTAACGTAGATGAAACATTCATCCAAATACAATCACAACATACACATCACATGATAATCAATAGTTAGGTTTCATTAGATCTAAGCAAACACAAAGTAAATTAGCCTAGCATGTTAAAAGAAAGACAAGTACAAGCATAAATCACACAACACATAGACATATTGTATGAATAAAGACTTATCTTGGATTAAACATGCAAGTTAGAGGGGTTAGGATACCCTCTAAGGTCACTAATACACGAACTAGGGTTTAACCCTAAAGTTCTTCACACCAAAATTCGACTCTAGTTCTCCAAAGTTATATAAAGTAAAGAAAAATCGTTCTATATATATAGAAAACGCGGGCTGACGGCGTCAACCCAATAGGTGACGTCGTCAGCTCGGCGATTAGGGTTTTCAGACGGCCTTCCTTGACGTGGTCATAATTGCTGGTTCCAGATCTGACGGCCTTGGTTGACGGCGTCACCAATTTGCACTACGAACTCTCTGGCCCGTCACGAGTATTTTTCCAATTCTGGACTTCACTTGTTCCTGACGGCGTCACCTTGTAGAGTGTGACGGCGTCACCTTCTGTAATCTTCAAGGTCTTTTGAGTTTTTGTTGTTTTCCGCACTTTTTCACTCCGAAAACGCCCGAAAATGCTTCTTTTGTGATTTTCCCTTCAAAAGTACCTAAAATGAGAAAAGAAACGACTTTGGGTGAAATCCAAACCAAAAACATACGAATTAGGACTCAAACCGACCCCTAAAAACGTAACATTTTTCGTCTCATCAAATACCCTTACACTTGAGATTTGCTTGTCCTCAAGCAAATGCGCTTTTATTCCCAATTGAAAAACAAGTTAGAGGTCATTTAATGCGAACTTAAAAGTAATTACAAGATTTAGTCGTTCCGCTTTACTCAAAATAAGCACGGAGAAAATATACTAGCACCTCTCATGTAGTGTTTGGATACTCACATCTCTCGGTTGATAATATGTAGATATAATGTAAAGGAAATGGACAATATCACTCACTACCTGTCATAATAAATAGATTACCATAGGCTTGAGAGAGGATCAAAACCTTCTCCACTAAGGCGTAAGCACCTAGGATAACTATCAAAGAGGGCTTTACAAAAGGGTTATAACGGGAGGTTTAGGGATATGGAAAAACACGGTTTGGTTGGATAAGGGATAGTTTACTGGTGGCTAGTCAATCATCTTATTTAGTTACATATACAAGTGGCGTTGCCAAGCCAAGACTAGACTCAATCTTAAACTATCAAAAACAAAACAAAACAAAACTAAGAAATAAAAGATAGGTGTGGATGGTAGTCCGTATGTTTTTTTTTTTTTTTTTTTTTTTTTTTTTTTTTTTTTTTTTTTTTTTTTTATTTTTTTTTTTTTTTTTTTTTTTTTTTTTTTTTTTTTTTTTTTTTTTTTTTTTTTTTTGCATACCTTTTTACCCTACCATCCAAAATAATACATCAATGGGGATTAAGCTTTCCCCTTACACTTGAACTTTTACATACTTTACATTTACTATTCTACGACTCGAATTGAAATAATTAAAACACTTGGAGTACTTTTGAAAACGTTTAGCACATATGGGGGTAATAAATGATGTTCTTCCCCATTACTCCATAACACTAGTACTTTACCCATGAGTCCCAATCATCCCAAAACAATATGTACAAGATATGACTCGACTTAGCAACAACGTAACTAATTAGATAATTGACAAGGGTTTAACAAATAACAATAATGCACTAAAGGTGAGTGCATACAAGGTAGGCTAAGGCGATTTGGTTGCACATTTGGGGTGGATTGTAAACAAATTCTTCCTTTAAGTATGATGCTTAAAGTTAGAAACGAAAGGGATAGGCTCTGAGGGGTGTACTAGGGGTATCGTGTACCAAAGATGGGTACATCGCAAAGGTGTGGGAGAATTACTTGACCAATGTAGCCAATGTAATTATAATACAGGTTTAAAACAAGGGTTATCCTAATGCCTCTTATCATGTAGTTAATCCTAATCTACACGAATGTAGTCTCACTTGTGGACTCGGAATGGTCACTAACGCAAGTTCTAGAATCTAAGTATTACCGGTACACACATGGGCACTAAAGTTGAGTGCTTCTCTTCCTACCAATTCTAGGGGTGAACCTCACATATTTGGGTGGAAAATTTTTGGTGGTACGGTTTTTTGTGCTAGTCATAAATTCTCCTATCCATGAGACGCTTATTAGGACTAAAGTTTCCCTCCTAATTAATGTAAAAAATTTTAAATTTGCTCTAAAATTACTCTAACAAGTGTTTCTTTTGGTTTTATTACACAATTACTATCAAACAAGCAAAAATCAAGCATAATGGTATCCTATGAGGTATCATTAATCTACCCTTATTTACCCCCCTTACACTTAAGTTGAACATTGTCCCCAATGTTCGAAAATAAGGAATGGAAAAGATAAAAGGTTAAAAGAATGAAATCGGATACTCCCCTGATTCGTTCTTTATGCAAGTGAAGTAACACGGTTAGATCCTCCTCCAAGAAGACGAACTATCAAAGCTTCCCTTCCAGTATATGCATCATCTTCTTGTCCTAAATAACCTGTTAGCATGGAAACACTACAAGAAACCTCGCGTAAAATCGGCGGCATTATTCATATATATATAGACGTATACCTAGAAAGCAAGTAAGATATAATGCTTGTGGAATGATTTTTCTACAGATTTCCTGGAATTCATAAGAGAGATTTTAACAAACATACAAGTTCCGTTAGTAAACTTTAATCAACAAATAAATTCCAGATTTTTGCACCTGACGTCGTCAGGTATTAACTCCTGACGCCGTCAGAGTGTTCTGACAGAAAGTTTAAGTTGAGTTTCCGGAAAATTTCTTGGAAAACCTTTGTCTCAATTCCTGGGAATTCTGCAGAAAAAATCATTATGACTCGATACAAGCATTTGACTCTAACAATTACGAATATGTAAACTAATTTCATTGTTATGATTCATGTTCATTCGTTCTATATTAACCGATTTGGATGTCTCTTACACTTAGCTTTTGCAAAATACCTTTATATGTGATTAAGACGAAGTTAAAAACAAAATAAAGCATTTTCACAATTTAGTTTGAAGCATGAATCAATAGCAAGAAATATAATTTACATACGGAAGCAAATACACACAAAGACACACAAAACATGGGTTGCCTCCCAAGAAGCGCTTTTCTTTATTAATGAGTCTTGTAGCTAGACTCGAGGCCTTGCCTCGTTACGTGACTTCTTGTCCGGTTGTGTACTCCGGACCTAACTCTAGACACTCTTTATAGAATCCTATTATTTTTCTCATGACGTAGTCTACTCCTCTACGCTTATCCTCTTCATTCCTATAGTAGACCGCTTGCTTATGTTCTTTCTCAAGGTCCGATAAAAGCCGGTATTGCTCTATCTTATATGGCATTTGGTAAGCTATTTCCTCGGTCCCTTCCTTGAATTTAACTATCCCTAGGGATGGGTCATAACTCATCTTAGAGGCCTCAACAAATGGTCTCCCAAACACTACTTGAGTTAGGCAATCATCAATTACCGGTCGAATATCCTCAACTATCACAAAATCGGTGACATAGGTGAAGTTGCCTACGAATACATGAAGTCCCTTGACCCTACCCACAAAATTGCTTATATATCGGGTATTTGGCAACATCCTAAATCCTAGTGGGTCTCTTTTTATCAAGTTGTAGTAGGCTCTACTCATGATGTTGATGGGGGACTTAAGGTCTATGTAAGCTTTCCATGCATGAAGATGCCCTATGTTGCATGGTATGTTGAGGTTAGATGGGTCACCTGCTTTGATGATTGGATTACCTAGGAAGTGTGGTGTCTCGGGGCTATCAAACAAGTCCTTATGATATTCCTTTTCTTCATTGGTGGGCCACCTATTGAAGTATTCGACTTCACTCTCTACGTCATCTACCT
Source organism: Artemisia annua (assembly GCA_014162995.1). Classification (NCBI taxonomy): domain Eukaryota; kingdom Viridiplantae; phylum Streptophyta; class Magnoliopsida; order Asterales; family Asteraceae; genus Artemisia; species Artemisia annua. The sequence continues at coordinate 38,010 of LBNU01023627.1, forward strand.
CCTTATTCTCAATCACCTCGGATTCTACGGTCTCAACCTTAGGGTCACTATCGTCCTTATTTTCATCATCCTCTTCCCTAGTAATTGGCTTAATAGTGACAACGTTGACAAAGTGGACATTCTTGGATGATGATGGGTCCTTAGTGGGAGATCCGCTAGTTGTGCTCCTAGTGTCCTTATTCGAGGGTGTCAACACTTGGTTGGTGAAAGCTTTCAACAAGTTGTCGAGTTTATTGGTCATCTCGCTTTGTTGTTGTTTGAAATCGGCTTCAAACCTAGACAATCGAGCTTCTTGAGATGCCATAAAGCTAGACATTAATCCTTCGAAATCGTTGGAAGGATTGTTGTTGGAGTTGCGGTTTGAGGGTGCACCGCTTGGTTGGAAACGGTTAGGTGGGTTGGAAGGGTTGCCTTGAGGTTGTTTCCACCTAAAGTTCGGGTGATTCCTCCAAGAGGGGTTGTACGAATCACCGTATGTGTTTTGCTCGGGCTTGAAAGTGTACCACTTATCTCCCGCTCCGTCGGTACGCGAGGATGCGTAGTCCGCAAAAGCTTGTTCGGGGAGTTCCTTGCAATCGCGAGTGTCGTGGGGACCTCTACACAATTCACAAGAAGAAGTGATTTTGTTCACTTGGCTTGAAGGTTTAGGAGCTTCGTAGGATTTCATTAGATACTTGACTTGGTCTTCAAGTTCCATGATCCTACGGTCGGAAGTGCTTGAGTTATTCGAAGGCAAGGATATTGCCTTGACCGTTTTGTTCAAATCACGGGGATCGTTCCAACTTTCGTTGTCAAAGAGAGCAAGCTCGTCTATGAGTTCCCATGATTCCTCCGCACTTTTATCACGTAGCTTACCACCGGCCGCTTGGTCAATGGTTCGCTTTGTGGAGGGGTTGACGTGGTCATAGAATATTTGGACTTGGAGCCAAAGTTCTATGCCATGATGAGGGACTTTGTGAAGTAGGTCTTTGAATCGGCTCCATGCCTCATAGAGAGTTTCGCCTTGATGTTGTTGGAACATCAAGATGTCGCTCCTAAGTTTGCTAGTTCTCCCCGGTGGGAAAAATTGGGCAAGGAAGAGAGTGGTTAGGTCGTCCCAAGTGGTGATGGATCCTGCGGGTAAGCGCTCAAGCCATTGACTAGCTTGGTCACGTAGAGAGAATTGGAATAGGCGTAGTCGGGTGGTCTCTCGGGTGTCAACACTAAGGTCTATGGAATCTACGATTTTGAGGAAATCCTTAAGGTGTTGATTTGGGTCTTCGGAACGAAGCCCATGGAATGCGCATCCGCTTTGCACCAACCGGATGGTGTCGGATCTCAAGGGTGTCACATTGGCTCCTTGGTTGAGCTCAATGGTGTTTCGATAGCCTTGGTGGCTAGGTCGGGAATACTCTCCTAAGGTGCGGGCTCTAGGAGGTGGGTTTGGTTGAATTAGGTTATTGGGATCAAGGATGTTACCACCTTCCATGATGTCGGATGGTAACGGTTACGAACAGAAACACGAAGAAAAAGATAGACTAAAGAGGATCCTAAAAAAAATAAAATAAAATCTCACTAGAAAGGAGTCTAGTGAGTAGACCTAATTGAGAATAAAATTTAACCTAAACAATAACTATTCCCCGGCAACGGCGCCAAAAACTTGATGCGCGTGGATTGCAACACGTACTACGTTTTACCTCTCGAGGGATCTCGAGAAGCTTGCAATCCCCACCAGGTAGTGTACCTGACCGATGTAGTATAGTGTAGTGGCAAGTACCGGGGGATTGATCGTTCTCTCGCAGGGAATAGTGTTCGTTAGGCTAAAGGCTACTCTAATCTAGGTCTAAGGGTGGAGGAAGATTCTTTTTGTATTTTTATGTTTTATGAAAGCAGTAAAATCTCTGGTTTTGGAGGATAGGGCGGAATTAGTTGCTAGTCAACTAACCCAAATTATCTACTTCTAAGCTACTTATATTTTTGTATTTTTTTGTTTTAGAGAAAATCAGTGGTGGAGAATAGTGTTTACTTAGATTTCATTACTCCCTAACTATCTTTTACCATGTAATTAGTATGTTGAGTTTGCGTGGATGACAGGTGTATTCCTAAC
>LBNU01023628.1:7405-38497 GCA_014162995.1 Artemisia annua
GGCATAGGAGGAACATCCTGATCCTCATCCATAAACTCCTCGTCATCCTCCTCCTCATCATCATCACTATCATCCTCATCATCATCATCAATACCAACTTCATCCTCTAAACCTACCTCATCGTCCAAACCAACATCAACATCTAACTCAACCTCGTCTCCTAATAGCAATAGGTCAACAACTGGTGGGACTGGGACAGACATTATACTCTACAAGAGCATAGGGAAGGTATAAAAACACTAGCAAAATTTTCGCGGAAAACATTTTATAAGTCAAAGCATAATAGTGGAGAAGTTCCAAACCAAATCATAATATCAAAGCATGTATATATAAAGTTTAAATAAATACCAGGGCGCGAAGTGGCATGAAGAGCTGGCGGCTTTCTGTCTCAAAACATTTTGACTCCAGGAAAAAGTTTATAGTCGAGTGCGAGCTCGTTCTTTAAAAACGTTGGCTCTGATACCATTCTGTAACACCCCCAACTCAAATACGGCAGCTATCATGCTGGGGGTATTACGCAAATAGAAACCAGGCACATTTATAGCTAACGACCACAACACGGGACGTTTATATATGTTGCAAAACATATCATTCGAATTACAAACCATTTAGAGTACAAGGACTCTTAAGTTCAAAGTAGCAGCGGAAAAGTAAATAGAGTTTGCAGCGGAAAATAAACAAAGTTTAGCAGCGGAAGTAACAAAAGACACAAAAGGTTTTACGAATGACATGCAAATAAAGATAGAAAGATAGTAAAGCTGCCTTGACAGAAATGCCTCTTCAGCCTTAGCTACTCAACTATGCCCCAAGTATCAAGCATCAAAGCTAATTATTAATATCATTAGTACCTGAAACACTTGCTTAAAAAGTCAACACAAAGGTTGAGTGTAATCCATAGGTTTAAATAATAAGGTTGAGCACAAGGTTTTAATCATAAGATATGAGCAACATATGCAAATATCGGGTAATCAAGGTAATAACCAATGTATAGAGGCATCCCTGTGCATATAACATTGTTGATGATGCTAAGCTCATGACACGCAAAACGTTAACCAACAATCATAGTATCAATATAACCGCGGAATTTCATAATATAATAGTGCCCCCAAGGCCGAGTACTTGCCAATTAACAGGCAAAATCGAATATAGTACACCATAATTTGCCTATCCAGCAAAAGGAGTGGGAGGGTCAATTCCTATAGGCCTATATCCCTATATTCGCGCTCACTCGCAAGTGATTAATGGTTCATGAAGAACTCACCAGCGAAAGCTGACTTTTAAGCATGTTTTTCTCAGGTAATTGATGAATGCTTTTTGCTTGGACTTTGGTGAAGCTTGCTTTGGACTTGGTTTGGTTTGAGGGAAATCGATATGCACTCTGATAATAAATTTGGACCTATCTTTTATGCTATCTATTTGGGCCTATGAACCCTAAGATCTTGGAATGAATGTAAACTTTAACTTTGTTGATTTGGTTTACTTTTATTTTCTATCTATGATCTTGTTATCTATAATTGTGATGGTACCAATCCCCGTAACACCACAAAAGCTTGTAAGTCTTCCGCTGTACGATTTTTGGGGGTGTTACAATTGTCCTTATAAAGCTTGAACATAAGGTCCTTGTAGTATTGTGATGGCAACTCATCATCAAGGAAACCATACACTTCACACTTTTTGTCCTTGTTCTAAGAAAATGATAAAAAAAATACAATGAAAAGAAGATACAAAGTAATTGTTCATAAAACACATAATATGAATGTTACTTACACGGGTTGGACATGCTTTGAATCTTCTTCCTGGATTTTCAGGAGTCCAAGCAACTTGTTCATAGATTGGATACTTACATTCACAATGTGTCATACGTGCAAGTTCTTCCTTTGTATACCTCCTTCGATAATAACGAGTTGAGGAGGAAGACGATGCCATGGTACCAACGTGATTGAAGAAGTAATTGAGTTGGATTATTAAGGGTGAATTTTAATTTAATGAGAAATTAGGTTTTAGGGTTTGTAGGATGAAGTGATTTGGGGAAGAAGAGTAAAGTGGATCTAGTAATCCACATATTATGTAAAAAAAATATCTGACTTGGAAAAGTTAAAAAAATAAATAACCTGCTGACATGGCAGGTGTAACCGGATGGTGGCTGGAAAAAACTCACTTGTGGACAAAATAGTCGAGTTTGGGCCACAAACAAGGAAAAAATTAAGTACGCTACTCAGAACAGCTTTTTGTGACAAGTATGATGCTTTATTATGGTATTAGGCCTTCCTTATATCACTGACACTCCCCGTCCAAAATCTCATTTACATTCTTCTTAACACTATTCGTCTCCAACTTTTCCATGCATCATGAGTTTTATGATGGATATTTCTATATGCTCCATGGGCATTCTTATATCTCTGACCACTCAAAACTTCAGCTTCTTTGTTCTTCCTATCATTCTCATTTCTCTTGGTCGAATTCACCAAATGCATTTCTGATCGTGTATCCTTATTGATAAGAGCACTGTAGCGTACTTTAGTTACCCTTAGCGTTGCATTCCTATGAAACACCAACAACTTCTTCTCATGTTAATAACCTCATTATTTGCCATTTTATCTTGACTTTCCAGGTTGTCATCTCCTTTAGCCTTTTCACCAGTTTAAGCAAAACCTTATTTCCCAACACCATATCATTTTTGCCAACTCTTCCTTTTCAGACCCGAAATCATTATATGAGATGGAACATCTTTCTTATCAAGCCACGATGTATAACTAATAACTTTTTCCCACAAATTCATTATATTACACTATCTGATGTATCAGATGGGTCATTTGTTTGGTTCAACCCCCACGAACGAATGTTATATATTCCCAACGCGATATCACCTGCAACAAAATTATCAATCTCTTCTTCACTTTCAGTTTGTTCCACATCATACTCCTCTTTGTTTTCTAAATTGTTGGAATTACCATTTCCACTTTTTCTACCGGAATTTACCAAAGCATCATCAGCATCCATAACATCTGAACTGAAATCTCTATTCTTACTATGATTTTTCTTCAAACCAACAACACCATATCCCAAATTAAATGAACCCCTTCTATTGTCATTCTTTTTAACGTCATCATCTATCTTTTCATCTTGAATTTCCAGCACGTCATATTCTTTATCTTCTTGAATCTTTATATAACACAACCAGGCCCGGATTTGACCATGTGCGGGGTGTGCGACCGCACAGGACCTCCATTTTTTAGGGGCCTCTGATGTCAAAAAATTCAGACTCAATTTTTGTGGATTTAATCTCTTTAGAAGATGCTTTAGGCTAGAAATATAATACTTTTACAACAGAAGGGGAAAAAAATCTCTACTGCATTTTAATGGTGGAAACTAGATCTTGGTTTTGGGTTATGGGTCTTGGTGAAGAAGACAACCACAAGCTGTACTACAATAAATATCTGCGTAGGCCTTACTTTATTTGCAGAACTATTTAATTTAAATCCAAGTTAAGCCCCCTATCTTTTACAATTTATCATTTCAACCTTTGTATTTATTTTAAATTTGTGGTCCAAAGTATAAAAAGCTTAAACTCAAAGTTCACAATAAAACTATATTTTCAGTGGGAAACATGTCTTAGAAAAAAATGTTTTAGCAATAATTAGTTACACATAAAAAAGAAATAAAAGATGTATCCAAACTAGAATATGATTAGCAAGTTGCTATTTGACAGATATCAAAAGGTGATAAAATACAGAATCACTTGTTGCTAATTTTTGGAATAGTTCAAATTTCGGAGCCGAGGGCCTATTTTCGGATTATGGCACAGGGCCCCAAAATTCCACGGGACGGCCCTGACACAAGCCTTAGTCTTTTGAAAGAAGGGTGTTTTTAACACTAGACCATTACTGCCATCTTGTGTTCTTAAACCATTACTGAACATTTCCTCTGAACTTGGGGTTAGAGACATATGTCAACAATATACATCTGAGAGGGTTTTGAGTGTAAACATTCTAATGCTATTTCTAATTTCAAATGGCAACCCACACACGAAATGATCAACTGGATACCGTTCCTCCAAACCCATCTTACTAATAAACAATGAATTAAATGATTCATAATACTATTTAACAGTGCTATATTTTTTGAGAAATTTGTTCATAGACATTTCATCAAACACTTTATCTACAACTGCCATTGAGAAATTTGTATTCAAATGAAATGTGAAAACAACTACTTATAGAAGGGACAAAGAAGAAGAAAAGCTGCTGACAGCTTTTCCCGCCAAAAGAGGTGGTTAACAAACCCAACAGGTGCGTGGGTTTTTATTTTGGCACATATCATATTAGTTTATTGCAAGTATCTACCATATAACTCAGATTTAAAACGAAAATACAATCATCATCATCATTGAATACCATATCCACAGATAGCAGGTGAAAAGTAAACAACAGGTCTTGAAGATATAACAAACACGATAAGGGTTTAAAACCAAAACCTCAAGAACAATTCACAAGAAAAGATACCACCAAAAAAAAAACTTCAGCAACGAAAAACTGCAAACTCCAACACAATTTCCTTGTTCATGAATTTCCAGAAGATCACCAAAATTTGGATAGAAGAAAACTTTTTGAGATATCAAACCTGAAATTAAGAAGTATTACTATCATAATGTTTGTATTAAACTATTAATAACTTGAAGGGAGTTCAATATAAGCAATGTCGTCCTACACTCCTACCTAGGTCACTCAAGTTTGAGGGTATTTTTGATAAAACTTTATTTATAATAACAAACATCTCGCGTGTGCTATCCTCTAACAGACTTGTGCTGTTTAACAGGGCCGTCTCGTTGATGTTGGTGGCCCTGTGCCATAACTATACGGAGGCCCCACTAAATACAAAAAGTAGACGTATAAATAAAACTATTCATCAATAATACATAAAAAAAACATTGAAACAACCGCACTAAACGAAATGGTTAACCGGATTACAAGCATTCAAATTAACTGTTATATAGCTTGGAATGTAAAACGTTGAACCAATAAAAACAAAATAATAATAATAATAATAATAATAATAATAATAATAATAATAATAATAATAATAATAATAATAATAATAATAATAATAATAATAATAATAATAATAATAATAATAATAATAATAATAATAATAAATAATAAATAAATAAATAAATAAATAAGTCGAAACAATAGTTTAAAACATTACCTGATCATTAATGGTGAAACATTCGAAATTTAGGATAACAGAATGACAATTGCCAAAGGATCGATTGCTAAAATAATATTGCTGCAACTCTTGACCTCTACTTCTCCAAAGTGCTCGTGAAGTTTTATTTATTTATTTACCTAATAATTAAAGTTTTATACTTTTGTATATATTGGGCCTTAGCCCTTACTAACCTAGCCCCATAAAAGATGAAAGTCAAACACTCAAATTCAGTTATGAAAGTATTACCCGTATAACTTTTGACCTACGGGCTAGTGACTACTATTCAATATTTTTGAAAGTATCATTGTATTGGGATAATATATAGTTCTTATATATAACAGTGTTTCCAACATTTGGTGGCCCTTTCTTTGATGTGGCCCTGTGCCAATGCACATGTGGCACTTGCTTGGAGCCGGCCTTGCTGTTTAAGTTGTTTGATACATGTATTCAGTGAGCATTAAAAAACAAATTCTTAGAGCTTCCACAATGGGTAAAGCTTTTAAAAGCTTTTTACTATTTCAAAAAGTCATTTTAAGAGGTTTTTTGCATTGCTTCAAAAGCTTTTTGAAAAGCTTTTCTTTAAAGACTTGGTGAACCTCAAGTCTTTGCTCAAAGCTTTAGTCATTAAATGCATTTTGCATTAAATGCATTAAATGCATCAAGTCTTAAAGACTTTATGCATTGTAGATGCTCTTACTAAACGTTTAAGATCTGCAAAAATACAACTTTGGCTTTATTGGAGGTCACATGGTTGTATTTTGCATTATTGACCAAAAGGAGTCACGAGTGTAAATTTGGCTGACCACAGTGGATAAAACTATGATATTTTTATTTTTACTGTGTTTATAGATTGAAGAAGGTGCAGTTCAAAGGCAAACATACTTGAGCGAGAGGGTATGTACGTGCATATGTATGTGTAAAAGAAATTTTTATAAAATTTTGATCATTTAATACTAAGGACATACCTTTTTATAGATTTTTGGATTGATCTGCCTTGCAAACCTATATATATGGCCTAAACTCAATGCCCTCTATAATCATTCCGTTTACGTTACCATCTATTGGTACTAACCCTATCTCGAGAAGGCAACCATTTTCCTGATCTTGTAACTTGTTTGTTGGTTTGAACAACATGGCCTCCATCCAGCCATCCTTCCTTTCTTCAATCCTAGTAGACCCCAGATGCTCCATTTGACCATTTGTCATCCCAATTCCTTCTACTCTCGGTATATTTGATGAGTCGTGTAATCCTTGATAATTCTTTGGCTTGATTTTGGGTATATTCAACGTATACCTACTCCAATATACAAACATTCCACCTATAGAAACATTATCCAACCAGCACTCTGCTTTTAACACAACAGTATTATCCAGTATGATGCTGGCATTAATGTCTCTAAATTTAAACAAAAGATAGCATGCATAGGTATACTGAGGTGAAAACATAACTGATCGAAGTCTCGTTTTGAACAAAAAATATTGATGATAATCAGCATTAAGTTTTTTCACCACTTTGAATCTGTTGACAAATAAAATCAGATCAGTTGGAATTCTTGAAGCGAAGAAAGACTATTATCTTAATTACAACATATAAAAGCTACATAAAATTAGGTATTATTGCGAACCTTGATATATGTGGTATTATTAAGAACCTTGATTCGAATGGAGATATATCTTGGACGTAATTATTGCGGTGACCAATTATTTTAATAGCCGATAGTAATGAACAGATCCCGTGGGTTGATTTACACATTGAAAACCACTGTTGAGCAAATAAATTATTACCACAAACTCTAAGAAGTGTTTATTACCACAAGAAAATTATTACCATTTTACCGTCATCGGCAAGGAAACCGTCACAAAAAATTTGGTAGAGCTCCTTCTTGGTGGTGTAGTCCAAAGGTTTGTCTGACATCCAAATATAGCGTTGATAATTCTCGGGTAACTTTTTCTCCCAATATTCACCGCCATCTATATCATCTTCATCCTGCATGTGATTTTCTAAGTTAAAATGCAAATAATCATATATAAGAGTTGTAACTAACTTGACTCATACTCTAATGTGAATGTGAACAAGCTTAATTAAAGTATTATATTCAGGGTAACAACTGTCATGTACTGTGAAAATAGATTATATTTTCTGGTTTGTGTTGACAATTGCACCCGTCCTTTGCCCCAAAAAATTTCACCCATCATCCTTTATTAGAAAACTACATGCATTGGTAGCCCTTACTATTAAAGGGCATTGTATTGCCATTAAATACCTCATATGCAAGACACATTTAGACATGAGGGTATCATTATCATTTTACCTAATTTTGGTTTTATTTTATTTTGCCGTTAAACACTTCCATTTTCCAAGTCTCACTCAACAAGTTTAAAACAAACGCTCCCTTTTTCTTTCTTTCTATGTCCTCATCCACAAAACAACTTTACAAAATCAATTTCAGTGACTGGTTCAAAAACTTAAACAGTTGTGGCACACACAAAAAATTATCCCACGTTTTAACTAACACCAAAGAACAATTAATGTATAATACATATCATATACAATTTTACAACGAAATGTTTCTTATGTCTTTCATTGTTCAGAAAAGCTTCTATCACATTTTTATTTTTCACATTAATAAATATCTATTTTTTAATACTATAATTTAGAGCATTCTTCAATCTCAATTTTATTACTTTACAAGGTTGTGATACGTCACACTCAGACCACAAAATCTATTAAAAATACTTGATTTTTTTTTTCTTCCTAAATGCTTGATTTTCTTCGAACATCTTAAATTGTATGCATGTTTGTAGACCCGCCACAATGCGCGGGGTACAAAACTCTTTCTTATCGTATATAAAATTATGAACTCATTTTTACTATTCATAAAGGTGAGAGAAATTTTTTCTTTACATACTCAAGTTAAAATAGTTGGGCAAATTCCTTCAAAATGCATCATACTTGCCACAAATGTTACTTTCGTGTACTGAACAAATTTTTTCCTTATATGAGTACTAAAATTTCATTTTTTGGCCTTTTTGATATACTTTGTGACGTTTTTACCCCTCAAATTATTAAAAATTCAGGGGCAGAAATGTCACAAAGTACATCAAAAAGACCCAAAAATGAAAGTTCAGTACTCATATAAGGAAAAAAATTTGTTCAGTACACGAAAGTAACATTTGTGGCAAGTATAGTACATTAATAGGTATTTTGCCCAAAATAGTTAAAAGTGCTAGTGTTCTTAACTTTCAACCTCAAGATCAAGTGTTATAATAATCTAATCCTCTTTTTAACTTAGTTTTTTAAAATACTTTTTGTACAAAGTTTCACTTTCACATTAATCAACTCTATAATACTTTAGTTATCTTTTGTTAAAAAGAAATTTATTTGTCTAGCATTTCTTTTATAAATTTAATTATTCTTTTATTTCATATTTCTTTGTTCATTAGTTACTAACTTTATGTTATTACTTCTTTTCAAAAAAATATTTATATATATAAGCTTATTTAACATGACAACCTATAGAAAAAGTAACTTTCACATACATATTTTTATATACCCAGAATTTATAATGTATGTAGTTTGTACATATTTTTCTAACTCATTTAAGATACCTTTGAATTCAAATTCTTATGATACTTTGGTTGAAAATGCAACTTTTATAAGATATTACAACATGAATTGGTATTGCTGTATCATTCAATAGAATAGGTGTGCAAATGATTTGCCACAAATATAATTGCAATATTTACATAAAAACGTTGAGTTATAATTTAATTTCATAGAAAAGCTCCAATACAACTTAATTATCAATTTTTTTCCTTACTTGCATTTGAAATTATTGTTTTGATTTTTCTCTAAATTTTCATATTTCTATATTAAGTTATTCATAGAAGATGTAATTTTCAAACCGTCGCAACGAGCAACCAAATTACACTCGTTGGTAGTACCACCTAATTTTACAATATTTTGTTAATTGACTTAACCATGTCATTTTCTTTCTTTCAAATCAGATTCTAAACGAGATTTATAACAGGGCCCTTATTCTCTAATGAATAACGCAATGATTATTCTTCTTACATGAAAACTCACCAAATAAATTTGTTTGGTATGTTTAGAGAATTATGTTCGTATTTGCATCTAAATCATTAACATGTGATTTTTTATCTCCTTTGAGTCATTTAGCAGTCAATAAAAACCCCTTTAAAGGTTTTTAAATAAAATCATCGCTTGTGAAAGTAAATTTCTAAGGGATTTTCTTTCTTTTTCAGTAAAATGAAATGATAACAAACCATCTTTTAGTAATTCAATACGCTACAAAAGTTTTAATAACTAAAACATACTCCGTCTCAAACTTATTGTCCACATTTTTTTACGGGTTGTCTCAAGTTGATTATCTACTTCTAAAAATCGATAGAGAATTTAGATCAATTTACCATATTACCCTCACTTAAAGTTATAATTACAAAATTGAAGGAATTTATAAATGAATTATTTATGAATAAAACTGTCATCATGTAGAGAGTAAGAAAGAGAAAACTGTTATAATTTTTTTTTTCTTTTCTTTTTTGACAAATTGTTGCATAGGCAAATAACATAAAAAGGTTCTCAACTAACAGTAATTTTCATTTCAGGTAGCTAATTATACGTTTCTCAACTGAACATGACAAAAAAAAAGGAAAAAAATTTCTAGCCAATTTAAGACTTTCCGCTAAATATTTAAAATTTATGTTAAGTGTTATGATTTCATGTTCACCACCAACCACCACCGCTGTCACGGACATTGTGTTCACCCCATTGCCACCCACCAATGTCGTCACCACCACTGCCATACACAATCGCCGTCATTAGCTCCAACCAACACTGCGTCACCACCAAAACCACCCACCACCGCCATTATCCTTTGACATGGTTCTGAACGAGGCTGGTTGGGTTGGGGGTGACGACCATGGTGTATGGGGTTGAGGGTGATGATGGTGGTGTGTGAGTTTGGTGGTGATAGCAAAAGTTGGTGGGGTTGACGGTGAGGTGGTGGTGGGTGGGTATGGTGGGGTTGGGCGTGATGATGGCGGTGTATGGGTTCGAGGGTATTGATGGTTGTGATTGAGTTTGGTGGTGATAGGGATGGTGGGTGGGTTGAGGCTGACAATGGTGGTGGGGTTGGTGGTGGGGTGGGTATGTTGGTGGTGACGGTGGTAGTGGGTGGTGTTGGGGGAGAAAACTGTAGGATTATGTGCATGATATAATATAACTAAATACTGCTTATAATATATAAGATTATGGAGTTACACGCAATAACATAAGACTTCAGGTTTTATGTATTTATGGTAAATGCATATGTGATCTATTAAGGTGAAAACTGGAGTGTGCATTAATCAGTTGGACTGATTAAGCAAGTAATGAACTTAAACCAAAGTACCAAATGGAATCCCATCTAGGCATCCTCTAGTTCGTATGCCCCTATGGCCTATGGGGTTGGTTGATTACTTAGATAAAAAGATATGTATATTATTAGATAATGTCATATCTTTTTATTATGATATATATTTCAATTATAATATCAGTGATGCTGAAATGTTGGAAAAGACTTTCTCCACATTTCATGCTTCTAATATACTATTGCAACAACAGTATCGAGCCAAAGGTTTCACAAAATATTGTGAATTGATATCATGTTTGCTTGTGGCCGAACAAAATAATGAACTTTTAATGAAAAACCACGAGAGTCGTCCAACTGGTGTTGCTCCGTTCCCGGAAGCAAACGTGGCAACATATAATGATTATAGTGGAGGTCGCGGTCGTGGATATGGCCGTGGACGAGGACGCGGACGAGGTTATGGTCGTGGTCGTGGTCATGGTCAAGGACGTGGATTCGGTAGAGAAAATTATCATGGTGTTCAACATGATGTTCAGTTTAAGAGTACAAGTAGTCACAAGAAGTGGCAAGATAAGGAAAAGAATGAAGGAGATGAAAAAGAAAAGAACATAATAGCGGATTCATGTTATCGTTGCGGCACTTTTGGTCATTGGGCAAAGCAATGCCGTACACCCAAGCATCTAGTTGAACTTTATCAAAATTCTATCAAGAACAAGGGAAACGGGGTAGAGTCAAACTTTGTTTATGATAATAAAAATGATATCCCCGATGGTCCTAAAGACCATACTGATGATGACACTTATTTGGAGGCTGATGATTTTCTTACAGAAGATGAGTAATTGGTAGAGTCAAGCCATGAATAATTTTTCTTTAAGTGTTTTGTTAGGAATTTTCTTTAAGTGTTTGGTTTGGAATTTTATTTAGATGTTTTTCTTATGCTTTAAGTTTGGATTCTTATTATTCTTGGCTATCAAACAGTTTATTACAGAATATTTATTTCTTTAGATACATATTATGTGCATTATTTTGATTTAATAATGATATTAATTGTTGTAGTTATATTTAAAGTGGTGCCATGCCCTATTTTCAGTAACCACGACATAGCTTCCTATTAGTGTAATGATATTGTTTCAAATTATTAGATTATGCTTGAATATCTTGTTATGTGTAAGATTTATATGCTTATGTTCAACATAGAAAGAAACAATATGACTGGTAATACTAATTTTGCAACATATGATACGATATGATTACGACTTATAATATAGATTTATGGTGCAACATGTGGTCTGATCATGCATGCTTTCTTTATGTGTATGTATTTTTTTTTTCAGTTTTTCTTTTCTCTTTTAGAGATGATTCTTTAATGTATATTATATTAATTTATGATATCTATATATTAAGAAGATAATTGGCATGACCGGTTGGACCATCCCGGGTCAATGAAGATGCGAAAAATATAAATGAACCATGAGTTTCTTCAAAGATGGTTTCGATTATTTTTATTGTTCTCAAAGGGAAGTTAATTTTTACTTATCACCACTATAGAGAAATAAGAACTTGATTTTGGAAAGATAAAAAGGGCATGTATGTAGGCCTATACATGTGCCATATGGATCATTTTGAATTTTAAAATCGATGCATCGTCAAAATGATCATCAAATACGCAACTTAAAGTTAGCGTGATTAGTGACTCGACTTATATAATGCGAGCACGGTTTTTCAAATTATATTATTGAGAATGGTGGTGAATACTTCCAAGTATTGGGCGATTATTGGAATAAGTGTTGAACATAAAAGTAGCCCATGTTCATACGCGAATTGCTTTTGTTGAAACGTTTATAAAACGTCTTCAGTTGATTGCAAAGCCAATAATATTGTGAGAACAAAACTTTTAATTTATGGGGCATGTTATGAAATATGAATCGCATCTTGCCAACAATATATAATGAATCCTCCCCGTTATAATGGTTTTGGTCACCAACCATATTTCCCATGTGAGATTTTGTAATTGTGCGAAATGGGATGTTGAAATTGATAATTCATTCAGAGGGAGAGATTGAGCAGCGGGAAATTTAGAATGAATTATAATGTTGATCCTCACACGAATATGAAATGGGACAATTCATTTATCAGATCTAGTAATTGCCAGACAAGTTTAGAGACCGAAATTAAGTGACTAGATCATATGCTGCTAGTGCTCCATTTATAATGTGTGTCCCAGCATTAAAATTAATGATTGGTAGTAAGTCTATGACACGTCTGCAGCGTGATAGACTAATCGATTCCGAATAAAAGTCCTCGAATAAAGAGATAAAATGGAGCAATTAAGAAAATTAAGATGGTCGAATCGAGGTAATAAAGACCCCATAATATTTAAAGAGAAACTAGACATGAAGGTTATTGAAAACCCCGGGTACGTGAAAAATTTTGAGATCTCAACAAATGATAGAATATAATGTCTAGTAAAGTGTGGAATCGAAAAGAACTAAAAACGACGTCGATAATATTGTATATAATAATGCGCATGATAAATACAAGGTGAGGATCTTGGATATCTGCAAGAAGTGCAGTTTTATAAATGAATGGCCAATGAATGTAAAGACACAAATAACTGATGAAAAGATTAATTTTATGTCTGGCAGTATGAGAAATAAGAATGTGTCTAACATGATAATACAAGAGCTCATTTTATGTTGAGATTCCTTAAGGAATATAGAATGCATAAATCACGTGTTATGATTCTCGAGAATACTAATAGATTAAATTGAACAAGTTTAGTTAGTTTTTGCAAGAGATATGGGTTTATATTTTACTAACCCATCAAAACAAGTTTAGTTAGTTTTGCAGATGCAGGATATATGTTTTAGTTACCATGATCGGTCTCAAGTTGGATATGTTTTCACAAGCGGCGGCATTATTTCCTAGCGTTCGATAGAGCTTACAATCGCGGATACTTCCACAAACCATACATCAATTCTGGAAAGGAGATACTAACTATTGCATGTAGATAATATAGCATCCTTTGCCATATTCAAGAAATGTTACATCAAAGGCGACAAGACACTAATCGTTCAAGTGATTATTTCGTAGATCTATATCAAGTGATGTAGTTATCAGAGGGAGATAATACGCGCTGCACTCTTTTTCCCTTAGTCATGGTTTTGTCCCACTGGGTTTTCCTGACAAGTTTTTTAATGAGGCAGCATTTCCTAAGCGTATTAATAATATGAACATCCAAGAGGGAGTGTTATGATTAATTATATGTGGATGTCCATATAGCCCATAATAGGCCCACGACCCATGTTAGCTATTAGGGTTTTGCCCTAATATTTGTCTATATATACTCTTTGTAAATCTCCTAGTTATTGATCAATTGAAGATTATTTTCATTCCCTCTGTTCTTGTTCACAACATATCTCTTATATTTAAATATAAAAGATATCCTGTAAAAGTACTATGAAACTCTAATTAGGAATTAAGGTTTTAACAATTATTGTCCACTTAGAGTTTCAAATAACCCTCCCCATTTTCTTATTGTTTTCGGTCGAACCCCAAGCACACTCACACATGCACTTGTGTTTGATAAATCTTGATTGTGATCATTTGAAGTTCCTGATCAAGCACTAGCATCTTCATTTTTGTGAAGTTCCTGATCAAGCACTAGCATCTTACTATTGAAGTTACTGAAGGGTTAGTGTGAACTAACCGTGGATAAGATCATACTATTGATCTTTGTGTTCGTGATTGATCTCCTCTCCAAATCACAATGTACATATACGATCTTTTATTTTGATTAGTTATAAGCATGTAACTGGATCATTGGAATGGAAAAGATTTTTAAAACTTATCCTTCCGCTGTAAAACTGATTATTCTCTATTTAATTGATAAATAAATTTTAAATAATAACCACGTTTTCCATCAGTGGTGTCAGAGCCATCTTTACATGTTATGACTTGTTTTAAATATGAATTTTATAGTTAAGGTGATTAGATCGAATTCCTGTTGGAATTTCCTGTGATTTGCTTTTGCAAATAAAGATCTGATTTGATGACGCATAAATAAGTATGGAAAAGCTTATCACATTTCGTGTTTATAATAATATGTATTTGATATGATAGATCCGTTGACATATTTGTTAAATTGGTATACATGTTTATAATAATTGATGTAAATTAAATATTGTATTTAATTTTATATTGGCTTGTTAAATTATTTGTTTTAATTTTCCCCCTATCTCATGATCAATCTCATGCAAAGTTGATCATGAGTAACTAGCTAATCGTAAATCTTTATTAATTTCATGTTTAGCCCGTTACGCCCTTAGCCTTTTGTTGTGTTTATTGCTATGATTTGTTATTATAGTGATTTATAAAGTCATGGTTTTTGGCGTTTTCGGGATAAGGCTTAGATGTCGAGTTGTATTTTTATTCAGTTTATGTACTTGTATTTATTTTCAATTGTAGGCATTATAATAGGTTGTAATTTTCAATTTGAATGAATGTAACAAGATGAAGATTAAGACTAAATGCATGAAGACAAGAGTTGGCGTTCCAAGACAGCGAAGATGCGGGCTTATGCTCCACTTGTTAAGATATAGGATCCTGAATGAAATGGGAGCATCAGATTATCTCTAGATGACCATTGTATCCATGTTGGCTCGTGGATAAAATTATAGGATTTTGAGATAGGCTATACATGTTATTATGTTGCGTGGTTGGGCTAAAAGTCTAAGGGCGTAACGAGCTATACATGAAATTAATAATAAATAATAGTTATACTAAAAGTCTCAACCTTGTTTGTGCACGAGCATTAAATCTATATTATGTATAGTGTCGGCCTGGGACTAAAAGTCATGGGATGCAAGTCAGTATATTTTACATAATTTTACACTACGAAAGAAAATTCCATATGGTTCCTGTGCACCATCGGAACCCACTCGGTCCGCCCTTAATTATGTACTAGACGAGTACCCGTGCATAGCAACGGGATTTTATAGCGATAGATAGTTTATTGATAAGAAAAAGTTTATAGGTTATAAACGAAAAATAATAAAAGTTTGAAGATTTGGGAATTAAACATAATGTTTTTAAACCCGGTTCGACCCGGGTTGTTCAACCGGTTGAACCGTTCTGGTCGGAAAATGAGTTGATTTAAACCGGGTCAACTTGCTAGGTTGGGTCGAAAACTGGTCAAATTAAACTGG
Source organism: Artemisia annua (assembly GCA_014162995.1). Taxonomy (NCBI): domain Eukaryota; kingdom Viridiplantae; phylum Streptophyta; class Magnoliopsida; order Asterales; family Asteraceae; genus Artemisia; species Artemisia annua. The sequence goes on from LBNU01023628.1 coordinate 23,193, forward strand.
GTCAACCCACCGGGTTTGAAGCGTCCCGGGTCAACCCTGTTTGTGTTTTAATTGGTCGTATTTAATTTGATAGATATGTTTTTATTTGGTTGTACAATGTAAATAAATCATTGTACTTTTAAGTAATGGATAATGTTTTGAAACCCGGTTCGACCCGGGTGGTTCAACCTGTTGAACCGTTCCGGTCGAAAAATGGGTCGATTTAAACCGGGTCAACTTGCTAGGTAGGGTCGGAAATGGGTCAAATTAAACCGGGTCAACCCGCCGGCTTTGAAGCGTCCCAGGTCAACCCGGTTTGTGTTTTAATTGGTTGTAAAATATGAATAAATCATTGTACTTTTAAGTAATGGATAATGTTTTGAAACCCGGTTCGACCCGGGTGGTTCAACCGGTTGAACCGTTCCGGTCGAAAAATGGGTCGATTTAAACCGGGTCAACTTGCTAGGTTGGGTCGGAAATGGGTCAAATTAAACCGGGTCAACCCGCCGGCTTTGAAGCGTCCCAGGTCAACCCGGTTTGTGTTTTAATTGGTTGTAAAATATGAATAAATCATTGTACTTTTAAGTAATGGATAATGTTTTGAAACCCGGTTCGACCCGGGTGGTTCAACCGGTTGAACCGTTCCGGTCGAAAAATGGGTCGATTTAAACCGGGTCAACTTGCTAGGTTGGGTCGGAAATGGGTCAAATTAAACCGGGTCAACCCGCGCGGGTTTGAAGCGTCCCGGGTCAACCCGGTTTGTATTTTAATTGGTTGTACAATGTGAATAAATCATTGTACTTTTAAGTAATGGGGTGTTTTAATAATAATATTAATTACATTCATAATTTCCTTTAATAAGATTTCAACATTTCAACAATATTGACTTTTCACTTTTCCACTTTGACTCTTTTTCCTTTATATGTAGTATAGATACTTACAAATTTACTAAAGCTGATAATGTGACGATTTAATAAAAATATATCGTTAACCCTTAATTCGTAGAAAGCCTTCTCCGATTGGTGATTTTTCTATTGCCTCATGGATAAATATTTTACTTTCTTTTGTTCGTGAATGACAGAAACGTATCCAAAGGACTACCGGAGGGAGCTAAAAGTGAAAAAAATGGTATTTATAATTAAGCGAGTTTTTAGCCTAACTGTTAGAAATGAGCAAAATTTCTATAAATCGCCATCTAGTCGTAACGTAAAACAAATCGTCGTGTGAGATCCATTAAAAAACACAATGATAGGTTTATAATCGCAAGACGTAAAGTGGGCATTTTGTTATTTTTTATAAAATTCCACTCGCATTAAAATAAATCAGGTATAGAGCTCACCTGGTTTATCAGCGCTTCCTCAAGTTCTTTCACGACAACATCCATGGCAGGTCGTTGCTCCCGATCATCGTCCAAGCATCTGTTTGCGATTGCAGCAAATTTGGTCATGGAGTACGAGCCAATATGTTCCCTTAAACTTTGATAAATAATCTTGTCCAAGGTGTTATTTTTGTAGTGTTCGTTGGCCGATATGCTTGATAGCGAGAATCCATCATCGCGATCAATGAGGCACAACCTCCCACATAAAACTTCGAATAGAACAACACCGAAAGAATAGACATCAGATTTTTCTGTCAGGATCCCCGTAGTGGAGTATTGTGGATCATAATAACCTAGTGTCCCACAAGCATCTGTAACAACGAGACCTGTTACGCTTAACTTGGACAATCCGAGGTCAGAAATTTTACCAACCCAATTCTCATCGATCAAAATATTTGAACTTTTTACATCTCTGTAGATAATCGATCAATGCCCTACATTACGATGGAGGTGATCTAAACCACGAGCTGCATCAACACAAATCTTGAGTCTTTGTAACCACGTAAGAGTAGTAGAAGTGGTTTTTCTATTACGCCTTATATACTGATCCAAACTTCCACGCTCTGCATATTCGTAAACGATAGTCTTCTCCTTCCCTCGTCACAAAAACCGACAAGAGAGATGAGGTTTGGATGTCGTTGACCAGACAACGACTGAATCTCTGTCAAAAACTCCTTTAAACCTTGTCCGAACTGCTCATTTAACCTCTTTACAGCAACCATGGTCTCTTTTCCAGACACAAGGAGTTTTCCTTTGTACACCAAACCGTATCAAACTCTCAATCTCAATATATAAGTCAACTTTGCTATTTATGATTGTCCCAAAATTAATGTCCACTTTCAATTTCAACCAATCAAAATGATTGTAAGTGGGTGAGAATTAATTTTTATTGGTTAATATTGTAAGATATGATAGTGGACATATAATTTAGGACGGAGGGAGTAAAAAATTTCAAATCACAAAGCTTTACTCTACCTCATTCATGTGCTAAAGGGACAAGAACTTAAACAAATCATAATGTGAACAATGAGACAATGACTTTTTCAATTATTCACAAGTCAACTGCCTAATTTGATTCCAACCTTAAAATATTTATGAGATCAGTAATATGTCTATGTCGTTGAAGTTGTATTGTAATATGAATATTTTACCATCATAGAAAAGTTATTTTACTATCATAGAAAAGTTATTCCGTAAGAAAATGTCAACATATACAACTTTTAAAATGTTGGAGCATTATTTATATTCGTATTAGCAGGAGACCCGTGTTTCACAGTGGCGTATGCCGTCCGACTACAAATTTCCACGATCAAAAAGTTTTTACTATACATGATTTCTTCTTTTATGGGATTTTTCTACGAATATGATAGGTTCAACACAAAAATTTGGAAATTACACAGGACGTACCATAAACATGTTCAAACAATAAAAAGTAAACCCGGTTTAGGCAGCAGAGAGTTGTATAACATAAGAGGCAACTGATTTTGATTTCAAATATGTTCATGAAGTAGTTCTAATTTATATGATTGAGATTTTGATTTAAATGAGATCTTGAAGTAGGGTAGAAGATGGGGTTAAAATAAAAAATTTTGTCTTTTTTGAGTTATGCTCTCAAAATATATTTAAAAGAAAATTACTGTAACGTGCTACGATTAAGAAATATAAACGAAAGAAAAATATAAAAAAGGAAAAAGTTCTGAAGCCCGATTTGACCCGATGGTAAAACCAATTGAACCAGTAACCCGGTGCACCTATGACTCGACCTAGTCAATTAAAGACCTGGTTTCCATGCGAAAGTGCTTGTGTCCATGTTGTGCGAGAAGCTCCCCAATATAAGTGTGGGTTCAAGTCCTTCTTAGGAGTTAGAACATGTGAGATATGTTTGTGGTGTCTATATTGTGAAATATATAGTTAGAATTGCCGTCTAAAAAAAAGACCCGGTTTTCGAAACGTCGAGAAAAAAGACTACGCAAATTTCGTTTTACGGACGTCTAGTATAGTTTTCAAACTTTTAGAATTGTTTTCACACTGTTATAGAAGACACAAAGACGATCTTTGTACTTTAGACTGAAATACACATATTAAAATCATAAACTAGTCCAAGTAATTCCAGACCACTCACAAGTTGCTAAGTTATCGCAGGTAGGTGTGAGTCAAAGCCCTCCCAGATTATATCTTCTGTGTTCACAGTTCTATCATTGTTTCAGATTTTCTTGACAGTCTTAAAAACCGTCCCGTTATTAATCTGATTGAGGATCAGATCGATGCACATATTTCTTTTCGTTACGAAAGAGGAATAAAAATGGATGAGAAACCATTAGTGAAAAGAAATCAATAATGTGAAAGGAAATGGTAATGCACACCCCCATGATATAACTGAGATATCAATAAAAGATATCATCATCATCATCATTAAAAACCGAACCACAGGCCGCAAGTGAAAGTAAACATAAACTAGAAGAAAAGAAACGCAAAATGATTCAAATCCAACACCTCACGAACAATTCTCTAGACAAGATACAAATTGCATATCACGGACGAACCGAGAAGAGATGTCACACATAAGAGCGAACTGCAAATCCCAACAGACTACTAGGATATTTTTTTATTCATTAATTTCCAGAAGATCGCCAAAGTTTTGATACAAGGGGACTTTTAGAAATGTCAAACCTGAAATAAAAGGATTATGTTAGTAAGTAAAGGGAGGTCAATGTCATTCAGTAGCAATTTCGTTTCAGCAATGATCTGTTGTCCCAAAACTAGATCGATATTTTAAGTTGCAAAGTGAATATTGAATAAATAAATTTGTCTAATCTTCTAACCATTAAAATCGAGTGAATGTTAACATATATATATAAGGTATGAATCGGTATGATTCAACCATTGTGACCCTTCGGTTTGTTTGCCAACCGAATTAACTAACAAGTTAGTTACTAAGTTTCTTTCTAACATATTTGGTCCATAGTGTTTTATAATAATACATAAGAAGCATAAGAGTAAGATTATTCGGTTCACATTCTCCTCCTTAATCTTGATCATTGCTTCTTCCTAAATCTTGAACTCCGAGCATTTGTCGCATTGTCGTGAACTTCAATCTTTTTTTGGGGTAAAAGGGAGTAATCCTGCACCCTGGTAAAATATATTAACCAAAAAAACATTGAAGTTACAATGGATGAGGGTGAGTCCCTCATCTTAGTCCCTTAGGACACTTCCATAACCACTATATAAGAATGACAGGCCATTCTTATAACTAACATATCCAAATACATCTAACAATGACTGAAAATAAAAATACAATAAATCGTAACTCAAGTAGACACTTGGGTCTTCTTAGTCATCGTAGCGATTCAGAACTTGCACATGGAGAAACCAATAACCAGGTTTCCCCGCCTTCCAAGTAGTACTCCACTCCATGAAAACAAGTGTTCAAAGAATTCAACAATAGTGTTTAACCCTAACTTCCAATAACGTTTCCTAGAGGTTTTGACTAAAAACCTACAAAGCTTAAACTCCAATAGTGAACAGCAGCATACTCCATAACAAAGTAGAAATCTGCAGCACTCCTTATCACTTGAACAATAAAATCGAACCACCAGCAGATCCTAAGAGTATGCAATCGTCAAAATCACTAAATAGGGTTAAGAAACCCTAACAAACTGTAGGAACCCAGCACTCCTTGATCGTTACGGGCTCCAGGCTGTTAAACCTTTAATTATCTAGGAACAATAACATTGACTAACATGCAGCGGAATAATAAATAAGAACATCAATGTTATCAACAAAGTTTTTCATTATCATCTCTAACATACGAACATTTACAACCCCAATTCTACTTGATCAAGGTAGAATGACCTTGAGGCTGACTAACCAACTAACTCTAACTAAACCCTAGGCGTTTCCCAAATCCCTACGCCTAGGTTCCACACACACACACACCTTTGAGGTTTACATCTTGTACATACTTTTTTAAAACTAATGACCCTATGTCTCTTTATATACTAGAGACATCTAGGGTTTACAAGAGGAATCATAATACAATTAGGAAACTAAATCTTTTAAGTAAATCTTCTAGAATCTTCAAAATTCTCCATCTTTTTGTAGTTTCCCATCTTGTGACTTTAAGCCCTTCATGTTTCATTCTTCTTGTTTTGTATCATCAAATCAATAATAGACCCAACAATCTTCCCCTATTTGATGATGACAAAACAAACACCTTCTTGTACGAACTTCCCTATACGAAGTAGAAAAGTTGAGATAATAAAATCTCACCATGAATTAACAATCTTTGTCTTCCCCTTAAATCATGCAATGCCACTCCAACATCTCTTCAACATCTCTTCCCCTTTTTGTTATCAACAAATAGAGAACGTATGTAAATAATGATCTTGACCACCACGAATTAATACCACACATCCAATTCATCCTTCTAATGTCTCAAATTACCCTCCATGAAGTTTTCCGCAACTATAAATGAACTTGAAACAATAGAAATCTAAACCATCAATAGTAATACTAATCAGCAATAGTAAGAATCACCAACTTCCCCTTGAGTAGTGCATGAACATCAAATGATTAAAACACATGATAAGATACTTCCCCTGAAACTAATGTGTTAATCATCTCCATGATTCTTCAAATCTGTAAGCTCCTTGTAATGATTACTGATGAAGAAAACCAAATATAACAAACTTGATGAAGAAGTAGAACAACCCAAACTTGTGTCTTATGTCTTGTACTAACCACGTGACTCCAAACTCATACCAAGAACAAAAAATATGAATAGACCGCAATCTCTTGACAAATCCTCAACTAGATGAGACACTGAGTACTATAACGTAACTCCTTAAAGTGATAGCCAATGTGTGCATAGAGCATCATAAGAAAAATCACACTCTTTGGCTAGATTTATCAAGTCTTTGTCACTTCTTTAACGCCCAAACAAGTTATCTTTAAACGTGATGAAGCCGTTTAAGATATGATAAGAACACGCACCTGTGAAACTCAACTACAATATCAAATAGATGATATTCAACCTTCTTCGTAATCAGTTAATCAAATGAACCAAATAACGAGCCTTTTGAAACCTTTAAGAACAAAAACTTCTTCTTGTGTGTGTGTACCAAAATTCCATTCTGTGTGTGTAATTCAAAACCAATCAAACTCATATGTACTTCCCCTTACTGCTTGTAAACATGCATAGATATTGAACCATAAAACTCTTTACGTGTCTTAATTTAAGCAGAGCAGTACTTTAACAAACTTGGACAACAGTACTTTCAATTTAGAAGAGCAGTACATTGACAAAACTTGAAGCATTACTTTAAATCAAACGGCAGTACCTTGTGGAATAACGAAGCAGGACGTTAGGTAAAGCATGTTAGAGCAGTACGTTGAATCCGAGAGCAACACTTTGAGATAACAGCAGAACCAGCAGTTTCAATCTTAAGCAAACATATATCCACATACTGACCCACGACTATTATCTATCTACTTACCCTTCTATTGTTTCAACCAATCACCACTTGCAAAATTTAATTCATTGACCTACGAACTGAATATTATCTTTTACCCACGACAAACTTAATTGATTTAGAAAACGACAGATCAATGAAATCTTTAATATATTGCATGTGAATCCCCACGTGAAGAAACAATCAATGTGAATATAAAATCTTTACACAAATTGATAAAGAATTATATCCTTGTGATAAATATTAATTCATCATTCGACAACCTTCAATATGTAGCAAACGACAATCTTCTCTGCTCCTACTTAAAACTGATGTGATCAATATTCAATCATTGATCCACGTTGATATTCGATAACATCTACTACCGTCCCACTTTCTTGAGTTACCTTGCGCACCGACCCATGATTAAATTGTACATCCGATATCTCAATTTTAAATTGGTATGATGTATCAATAAATCACCCACTGATCATATAATTAATAATAATAGCAATCGATCCATTAGTACGAGGTAAATAGCACATGCCATATTCACCGTAACACATGCAAACACAGATCGATACCCTTAAAACTTTAAAGATCGATTACTTCAGAAAAATAAAAATAAAAAATAACGATCATACCTTTTCCGAATCTGCTTTCATCAATCATAAAACCTTGTAAATCCCTAGATATCGAGAGCCCCAGGCTCTGATACCACATGTAGGAACCCAGCACTCCTTGATCGTTACGGGCTCCAGGTTGTTAAACCTTTAATTATCTAGGAACAATAACATTGACTAACATGCAACGGAATAATAAATAAGAACATCAATGTTATCAACTAAGTTTTTCATTATCATCTCTAACATACGAACATTTACAACCCCAATTCTACTTGATCAAGGTAGAATGACCTTGAGGCTGACTAACCAACTAACTCTAACTAAACCCTAGGCGTTTCCCAAATCCCTACGCCTAGGTTCCACACACACACACACCTTTGAGGTTTACATCTTGTACATACTTTTTTAAAACTAATGACCCTATGTCTCTTTATATAGTAGAGACATCTAGGGTTTACAAGAGGAATCATAATACAATTAGGAAACTAAATCTTTTAAGTAAATCTTCTAGAATCTTCAAAATTCTCCATCTTTTTGTAGTTTCCCATCTTGTGACTTTAAGCCCTTCATGTTTCATTCTTCTTGTTTTGTATCATCAAATCAATAATAGACCCAACACAAACCAACCAGGAATAGTTGAAACCCAGGTCATTAACGAAACCCACCAGGTATGAGCAATGGTTGAACCGATAATGACCTACAGCAACCTGATGAACAGCGAACCACCAACAGCTTGTATCAAAGCAAGTGTTCAACGAAACCCAAACAAATTAAAAGCTGCAAACGCAGCACAAACCAACATGATCCAATACAGCTTCATTAATAGATATAATAAATTAATAATACGTTGATTGGAATAAAACACGACATCTGTAATGAACCAACATCCATATCGACCTGAAGGGAGATAATCAGACGCAAAGAAGCAGAAACCAATCTCCAGAATCGATCATAGGCAACCATCTCTCTCTCTTAAACCCACGTACATTCCACAAAGAAACCTAAAATAATCAGGCAAACCATTACAAACCCTACCAGTTTGACGTCCATCAAAACAAACCCTCACGAGGGTACTATCACCCCAAACCAGGAACGAACCAAGTAGAAACCTAAAAAGGTTAATAATCATTCAGCGCCAAAAAACCCGCAAAGGGTTATCAACCAAGAATAAAAACGAAACCCTAAAAATAGGATGTCGTATACCATGAAGCACATATCCCCAACATTCGACTGAAACTACGAAACCTAAAGGTTTTTAAACTTGAAGATCAGATCCAGCCGAATGAAAATACAACCAGATCGTACCTAGTAATAAAAAGTCGTTATAAAATCACAAGGATCTTAAACCGACATAAACATTAACCATGTACTAGAAGACGATCAGCATAGAACCAACTGAAACCCTAAATAAAACAATTACCACAAAAGATAACCGACTAGATAGGAAGTTAGGGTTTCGGCCAAATCAAAGAACCACAAGAAGAAAACCAGCCGCCATCAGATAAAAAGAATTAAGCACGCCACCTCTTAGAAAAACACAAACCAATAATTGATTGCATACCACTTAAACGAATTTAGAGGTAGAGAGGCAATTATAGAGCCTTTGTTAGTATATCTGCTCTTTGTAGTTCTCCGCTAACGTGTTCCACATTGATGTGCCCATTCTCCACGCATTCCCGAATGAAATGATAGCGAATGTCGATGTGCTTACTTCATCCATGAAAAACTGAGTTCTTGACGAGTGCTATTGCTGAAACGTTATCCACCTTCAGCGTTATCCTTTTTTCTTCACTTCCAATTAATTCACTAAGTAATCGTTTTAACCATAAGGCTTGACATGCTGCTGCAGTAGCCGCCATGAATTCTGATTCACATGATGATAGCGCCACTGTTGGTTGCTTCTGAGTACACCATGTAATAGGTGACTCTCCAAAATAAAATACTATCCCAGTAGTTCCTTTTCCTTGATCAGTTTTGATTCCATAACTACTGTCGCTGTAACCTGTAATCTTGCAGCCGCCTTCTTTCTTGTAAATTATGCCATGCTCCTTTGTTCCTTTGATATATCGGATTACTTGCTTTATCGCCTTCAAGTGATGTTCCTTTGGGTCTTGCATGAATCTGCTGAGTAGTCCGACTGAGTAACTAAGATCTGGTATTGTATGCAGTAAGTACCTAAGACTTCCAATTAAGCTTCTGTAGTAAGTTGCGTCAACTGAGTTTCCATCTTCCGCCTTGACCAACTTAGTACCGGGATCCATTGGTATCTTCGTATCATTACTATCCGTCATACTTGTTTCCTTCAAGATCTTGTTAATATATCCTGTTTGCTTGATTGTAATCTTCTCCTCCTGTCTGTGTAACTTCTATCCCAAGGTAATAAGCTAACAATCCTAAGTCGCTCATTTCAAACTTTTCTTCCATATGGGATTTAAATAATTTTAGTTCCTTCCTTGGAGTGCCCGTGATTATCAAATCATCTACATAAACTCCAAATATAATCGTAGAATTCTTGTTTCTGTTCGTATAAACTGCTTGTTCGAGATTACACGTCTTAAAATCTAATGACTTTAGAGTTTGATCAAGTTTCACATTCCAAGCTCTCGGTGCTTGCCTTAAGCCGTATAACGCTTTAATAAGCTTATAGACTTTTCTTGAATTTCCTTGCTGTACAAACCCTTCAGGTTGTGTAACGTAGACGTCTTCCTTTAAATCTCCATGTAAAAATGCTGATTTTACATCTAAGTGATGTACTTGCCAACCATGATATGCTTCTAATGCTAATATTAATCGAACTATCTCTATCCTAGCAACTGGTGCAAATACTTCATCGAAGTCTATTCCCTGTTCTTGTACATATCCTTTTGCTACTAATCGTGCCTTGTATCTGATGATCTTTCCTTGTGCATCCCTTTTGGTTTTGAAAACCCATTTAAGTCCGATTGCCTTTTGATTTTCTGGCATTGTAGTAAGAGTCCATGAGTTATTCTTGTTGATTGAATCCAATTCAATCTCCATGGCCTCAATCCATTTCTTATCTGTTGATGCTTACTTGTAGTTACGAGGCTTTTCTTCAGTGAAAAATAAGCTTGGTGTTTCCACTATACGTGCACCTTTGTAGATGTCTGTTAAACCCTTTAAGCCTCGTACCGGTGTATCATCAAATCTCTGGAGCTTTCTAGTGAGCTTATAGTAGCCTCTTCTTCTTCTTCTTCTTCTTCTGAGTTAGGGTGGTAAATATATCTTGGTGGTGTAATTGGTGTAACTGGATCTGGTATTGTATCCGGTTCCTGATACGTATTATCAATGTTATCATTTATATCTGTGTTGACTAGTGTAGCGTTTTCATTGCCAACTCCTTCTACCACAAAACTAGCCCAAAATGTGTCTTGTGTACTCGTATCTTCTTCATCTTTGTTCCAATCCCACGGTTTTGTTTCCATAAACTTAACATCCCTACTAATGTGTTTCTTCTTTGCTATTGGATCATATAACATACATGCCTTTGATCCTTCCTCTACTCCTAAGTAAATCATTGGTATGCTTCTATCATCCAGCTTCTTTAAGTGAGGTATCGTTATTTTTGCATAAGCTGTGCATCCGAATATTTTTAGGTTTTCCAGGTTCGGTTTTCTGTTGTAGAGTGCCTCATATGGAGTTTTATCTACCAGGGCTCTTGTAGGTATCTTGTTGAGTATGTAAATGGCATGTTTCACTTCTTCTGCCCAAAAAGTTAAGGGTAACTTCATGGCTTTCATCATACTCCTTGTAGTTGATAACATTGTCCTATTTCTTCTCTCCACTACTCCATTCTGCTGTGGTGAGTAAGGTGCTGTCAACTGTTGTGCTATTCCATTGTCTTTACAGTACTTGTGAATTCATTAGATGTAAATTCACCTCCTCTATCTGTTCTTAGCATCCTCACTTTCATTCTCATTTCCATTTCTATCTTTTGTCTAAATTCCTTGAATGTACTAAATGTTTGATCTTTCGACTTCAGAAAGTAAGCCCACATAAAACGTGTACAATCGTCTACTAACAAGAATATGAGTTTCTTGCCTGAGTGTGTTGCTGGACTTATAGGACCACAGAGGTCTCCATATATTAAGTCCAACGGGTTCTTTGATCTGAATTTAGCTTGGTTTGGAAATGATGTTCTGCTGTGTTTTTCTAATAAACATGCATCACAAATCTGTCCGGCATGATTTATTCTTGGTATTCCTTCCACTAGACCCTTCCTAGTCATCTTGTTGATATCGTCAAAGTTCAGATGACCTAATCTAGCATGCCATAACCATGCTTGGTTATCTACGTTTGCTAAGACACATATAGGTGTATCTATTTGTAATCTAATACTGTAAAGTCTATTCTTAGATCGTTCTACCTTCATCAACAACTTTCTGCTCTTATCATACAAAGTCAGTTTATTTCCGTCCATTATGACCTTACAACCTATCTCCGTGAGTTGTCCTAGACTTAGTATGTTGCTCTTGAGGTTTGGTATATAGTATACATCCGATACTACCTTCTGTTCTTGGTTTCTACAACCTAATAATATAGAGCCTTTTCCCTTTATCTGTACATACGATCCATCTCCAAAACGTACTCGTCCTGTTACGCTTTCGTCAATATCCCTAAAATGACTCTTTGTTCCCATCATATGGTTACTTGCACCATTATCTAAATACCATATGCTTGCATCCGTTGAAGCATATTTTCCTGGTTGAATTTGGCCTTCATTTGACAACACTTCCTCGTGTTCGGTTTCGTGCGTAGTCATTAATAGTGATGGTTCATCGTCTTCTAAGATAAGGTTTTATTGTTCCTTAGTTGTCGATGTTCCTCTACAATCCTTTCTAAAATGTCCAAATTTGTTACACTTGAAACATTTTACTTTACTCAAATCCCTCTCACTTGTATTCCTATTTGAGTTTCCTTTATGATTTGAGTTTCCTCTCTTGTGAGTTATTTCTGTTTTTATTATTCCGCCAGTTTCCTCGTGAATAATTTGATCTACCTCCGCGTTTGTTAAATCGCTTTCCTTTTCCTGAGTGTTCGCCATGTGCGAATAATAAGTTCCCCTGGCTTTCAACTTGTCCTCCCTTCCGGAGTTTTATCCTTTCCTCAAACGCCTTGAGTTTTCCAGTGATCTCATCTAGGGTTATGTCGTCTAGATCACTTGTTTGTTCTATGGATGCTACTATCTGAATGAATCTATAGGGTGTGGAATCTAATAGTTTTCTAACTAAGAGTGATTCATCCAAAGTTTTCCCTAGTTTTTTTGCCTTAGTGACATAGCCGTTTAGCTTATCTGCAAATGCATCCACTGTCTCATCTTCCTTCATCTGAAATGAGTTAAACCCAATCATCAATGATTGTAACCGTGCCTGCTGCACCCTTTCTTCTCCAACATGTCTTTTCTTTAAGAGTTAACTACATAAATGGTCCCTGTAGTTTGTCGGGTATTACGGATTTGGTCCCTAAACTTTTTTTCTTGCGGATATCGTCCCTGTGGTTTTCACCTGTTACGGGTTTGGTCCCTCGACCACTTTTTCTGTTACTTTTACCGTTAAGTGGAAGTTTAAAGGGCTAAAATGACATAAATACCCTTTAACAGTATGGTCCCTATGGTTTGTGGGGTATAACGAATATAGTCCCTAAATTTTTTCTTTTTTTTAACTATTAATATTAGTAATATTTTTTGAATTAAAAAAATATTAAAAAATATTCATATGTTTCTCGTCCGTTTTTATTACGGTTTCATACGTTTTTATCCATTTTTTATCTGTTTTTATACATTTTCATCCGTTTTATACGCTTTCGTCCGTTTTTCTACGTTTTTCTTACGTTTTCAAATATTTTCATCTGTTGTTATACATTTTGTTACGCTTTCATTCGTTTTTATATGTTTTTATCCGTTTTTATAGATTTTCATTCGTTTTCTTGACAAAGTTGTTTTTTTTTTCTTATTTTTTTTTCGTTTTTTATAAAAAAATTTAGGCAAAAAAGTTTTGAGAATGTCAATTTGCTTAATTGTTTGTTTAGTGAAGTTTCTTAGTGTTTATATATATATATATATATATATATATATATATATTTATATATTTATATTTATATTTATATATATATTTATATATATATATATATATATATATGTATATATATATATATATATTTGACATATGTTTTTTTTTTTAATTTTTTGAAAAAAAAAGTTTTGACATTTATATAAAATGAAAATTTTTAAATATTTTTCGTAAAATAAAAAAAATTCCGTCAAAATTTTTTATAGTTTTTTTTTTAATTCTTTAAAAAAAATCGGCCAAGAAATTTAACAAAAATCTATTAAAAAAATTTTTGTCAAAAAATTTTATAAAAAAAAAAAACTAAGTAAAAAATTATTAAAAAAATTTAAAAAAAAATAAAAAAAAAATATGCTAAAAGTTTTAATAAACTTCATTCAAAAATTCCAAAAAAATTGGAGATAAAAAAATTTTGAAAAAAAAATAATAAAATAAAAAATTAGGGACTAAATCCGTGATACGAGATAAACCACAGGGACCGTATGCTTAAACATACGAGGGTAATTGTGTCATTTCAACCATCCTTGACGGTCAAAGTAACAGAAAAGGTGGTCAAGGGACCAAACCCGTAAGGGGTTAAAACCACAGGGACGATATCAGCAAGAAAAAAAGTTTAGGGACCAAATCCGTAATACCCGACAAACCACAGGGACCATTTATGTAGTTAACTCTTTCTTTAATGATTCCCATAATTCCTTAGCCGTTTTACAACCCGCTACTTGTAAAATCACATCTTCGGTCAACGCTTGATATAGAAAAGCCGTCGCTGCTTTATCTTTCTTATCATCTACTTGCGTATTTTCTTTAGGTTCTATTGTTTTCCACAAACCATGTGCTTCTAGTATAACCTTAATTTGTATAGCCCAAACTGTGTAATTTGTGTTTTTCAACTTAGGGAATTGGTATTGTGCAATAGGTGTTATGGGTTTCACAGTGTTTGATGTGTTGTTGTTGTTTGTTGTATCATCGCCAACAATCTTAAAGGTATTTATTATCTTCACCTTCTAGTGCGTATAGAATTATTCTTCCTAGTATGGTATTTCTTAATATGGGAATATATATATAGTTTCCGGAAATCCTAGTAATACGGGATCAATAATAGTTCTCGGGATTTCCTAATAGCACAAACTAATAAATCTATACTATTCTAATATAATTGAAATCCAGAAAAAAATGTAACTTGTGACCTCGATATTGTTTCTTCTTGTCTCGTTGCCTTTTCTTTCTAATTCGACTCCAAACCAAAACCCCAAAAACTTTCAGATTTTTTTAAAAGTTGTTGCTGTTTTCTTTTATTGAACCAAAACTTTTACCACGGTTTCTTTTCCTTGTCCTTGTCGAATTGTTGTTGTTGTTTTTTTTACCCAACGAGTCTAAACAAAATCACGGCCTCTTTGTTTTGTTCTTGTTGTGTTGTCGAATTATATGTGTATTCGACAAGCCAACAAACAAAATGTAACACCCCCCAAAAGTTGTCAATAACAGCGGAAGACTTAACAATGACAGCGGAAGACTTTCGGGGTATTACTTCAAGGATCTTTGTCACAATTATAATAAACGACACAAAATGATATATAAAAGATTAATTTATTTAAAATACCATTTATCTGAAATACAAGACATGTTTATAAGTTTAAGAACATGTTTTTATTCTGAAAGAAAGTAAGTAGTTTATTATAGTCCATGCCATGCTATTGCCCACTCCGCGCTATCCAGATCCATCTTGTTCAGTTACCTGAGATAAACATGCTAAAGTCAACATAAAGTTGAGTGATATTCATAGGTTTAA
>LBNU01023628.1:60061-105853 GCA_014162995.1 Artemisia annua
AATATTTAAAAGATATTGCGATATCTTTTTAAATTTTATGAATATTACGAATATTACGAGATTTACTTGCGTCGAAGTAAATATGTTTTAATACAATATTGTTATGAATATTACGAATAAAACGAACAGAAGACGTGCGCCTGCATATTGTATTATGTTTTAATACAATATTGTTATTGCCTTTTTGTAGCACTTGTCGAATTTAAGTATTCGCACAATACAAAGTTTTAAAGTTACCGGCTTTTGAACTTGACGGTTGCTTTCCGGTGATGTGAGAACACGAAACTTGTCGTAGTCGTGTCCCACGGATGGCGCCACTTGTTGATGCATAATCTGGCGCAGACTGGATTCGACGACTCTCCTTGGGCCGTTAGTCGTCTTCTCGAGCCCTGAGTAGACCTGTCAACAAAGAGAACCCGTTAGGAGTGGACCCGAGGCCGTAGCCCCGGGATCCACCTCCAACGGTCAAGTTAGTGTCGATGCAATGTAGCATATAATAGTTAGGTTTAGGGTAACCTGTTGTATTCTATTCTGTGAAAAAGGGAATCCCGGCCCTATATTTATAAGGCATGGATTAGGGTTTAGGCGTAGAGTGAGCCGCTGTCTGCCGGGCCTGGCACATTCCTGGCCCAGTCCGGACCATACGTCCACAAGTCACGGATTTGGGCAGTCACGCGAAAATAAATATGAAATACAAAAAAGTCGAGCGCTTATAAAGTGGAATTCGAGTTTCTCGTGGCTATTTTGGTAACTAGATCTTGATTTATTGCTAACAATGTCCTTGTGTCCGGGTAATTAGATCTTGATTTATTGCTAACAATTAATGTCCTTGTGTCCGGATTCAAAGTCAACAAAAGTCAGAAAAAACAATTGATGTAATATATGACGATAGGTTCTAGAATATAGAAGGTACAGGGATAATGCAAGGGTATGAAATGTAAAATGAAGTCGTTTTCGTTTGATGAATGTATTACCATGCAAAAGTTAAATAAAGTCGTTTACGTACGGTATATTAGCATGCAAAGTTTTTTATTTTTTGGAAACTATTGGTTGTTATCTTTTGCCGGCTAAAATTCATAAGATTTGAGCTTACCGCCACACATATTAACATGCAAAGTTTTAGTTCTGTCGTGATGGCTTTAGCTAAGTTAGGTGCTAAAGCCAGCATCAGCGGTTTAAAGCTAAGCCCTATTTTTTGTAAAGTCTTGCATACATCTAGGACTTTGATATCTTAAAGCCCTCTCAATTGATAAAAGCTATTAAATTAATCAAGGATGTTGAACTTCGCCTATTTATCATAATTTATTTTTTAGACCTACAACTCATAAAAGGATTAAGCTCTTTATTTGAGTTAAAGATTAAAGGACTTTCATTATTTGAGTTTAGCAAAAAGAAACGATCTCCTTTTACACATAATAGAAAACGATGAACTAAGCTTATCTCGTATTGACATCGATATAGGATCTTTAGTGAATTCAAGACCCAAGGCGAAATTTAGGAGTACGCCGAAAACACATTACGGATAGAATGTGAACTAACATATTGTTAATAAATTAAAAGATACTCTGCAAGTTTTCTAAAAGTCTAATAAACCATTCAAGCATCAAAAAGTATAGTAATCCCTATTAGACATGTTTCTGTTACTAAAGAAAAATAAAGTTTCTATTCATACAGTAAGTAAACTAGACATATGGAAAATGCATGTTGTAGTATTACATGCTAATATCATGCAAATCTTAAGGGTCCGTTTAGTTTATAAGTGGGTATGGAATAGGATTTGGATTTGGTTTAGGATTTGGAGAGAGAAAATATATTTATTAAATGTATTTTATAATAAAATTATAATAAAAAATATCACTTAAAAGTTTATATAAAAATGATATGTGAGAGTAGAGAATGGTGGGTCCTACGGGTTTTGCCAAAACCCTTCAAATTTATGTGGAATAAAATCTCATTCCTTCTATCATTCATTTAAGTAAAAGAGTGAACCAAACAATAAGTTCTTGTCACATCACACTTAAAACCCATTCCAAAGTACAAAACCAAACGCACCCTTAAATTATATTGTAGTATTTTCAGCTTTCACTTTGTAATTTGACCAGTTGACCATGTCAGTTGGTTTTAAAGGCAAACACCAATGATGTACTAGAATTTATACCACAACCTACACGTGTTTCAAGTTCTTTAAACAATGGATATTTTAAATGATAATTTCTAACATGAAATAAATATATGTCGAAATAACTTCAAATTTGTAAGCAATGATAATAAGAGTAACACATAATTAATATATATATATATATATATATATATATATATATATATATATATATATATATATATATATATATATATATATATATATATATATATATATATATATATATATATATATATATATATATATATTTAACGGCGGGTTAGTTGTTAGATGTTAGTTGTTGGCTCGAGTTAGTGTCGCATCCTCGGGCAGAGATACTAACCGCGAGCCTCTCCTTAGGGGATAACCCCACTCCTATTCCCGATTCGCCTGATATCATTAGAGCTTGTGGTTCCCAAGTGAGGACTTCCCGGTCGGTCACCCAAACCGGTACTACTCTCACTTGGGCTCGCTTAACTACTTAAGCCTTTACCACTAGACCACAAGCCCCATGATTGATTGTTGCTTATATTGTTTTGATGTTGAATGTGTTTTGATGTTGAATGTGTGATAGATAAAAGTTAATATTGTTATAGGATGAATAATTATATGATATGGTCTAATGGACTTAGATGCATTATTCACACTTCTCATGTTGAGTTTGACTTAATCGATAATTTGATACAAAATGTTTTAAGATTTTAATAAGGAAAACTTTAATTGAAGATTTTGAAACAAACCTTTTATAAAACGAAAAAGAGGGATAACTATTCAATCCCCCCTTCTAGTTTTCCACATAAGTGACATAGGTTTGGACATTTATAATTTGATTATAATGTAAGTATTAGTTTATGTAGTTTAATTCGAGTCTTAGGTAATTTAATTAACACATAACTTAGGTTAAAATGTATTGTACTTGAATTATTATTCGTCTTTTTCATAAGTTCAAAATTTGAGTGGTATTTTATGTATTTTAAAATGTTCACAAATCTGGGTTTTACAACTCTTCCCCTCTAAAAAGAAAATTTTTGTCCTCGAAAATTGAAGTCGCAAAGTTAGGCGGAGACGTAGCAAATCACAAAAGAACATCACAAGTAACCTCCCGCTCGAGGAGGTGCTTCCGACAGAATCTTCAAAAATCCAATGTTTTCTCATGACTCGATCGCGACAAACTTGGATAGCCCCAGGCTCTCCAGAGAACACAAATCGTAATAAATCTGATTCAACGAATGCGAAACAAATGAGTAGCAGATGACAGATTACAGATAATAATTGTATCCCCTTAAAAGATACACCAAGGAAGATCTAGGATTGGGTGGGTATTTCGTACGTGGACAAGGAAATGAACTGATCAGATGAGAATGTATCGAATGATAGCATCACGAAGATGACATATATAAGTCTAACTCTTCAGATTTCAAACTGTTTCGTCTTCAATATAACCTGCCAAAAGGTATTTTCGTAAACCGACAGATCTTGATTCTCAGAATCCAAAACTTCATATTTTAACTCATAACAGGTCATCATGAAACGAATTCATCGAATGTGAGAAGTGTATACATAGCAAGGCATAGGTGTAACTCTTCATAATAACAAATCACACCCATATTGGCAGAAGATAAGTTGCTCGATAACATCAAATGGCAGGAAGCTCTACAATGGAACTTAGGATTTATCAAGACATAGAAGTCAAACAATTGCGTGATTAAAAGTTACACCTTTGGTCCCCAAACTGTCTCATATCTCGCGTATTTGATCCTATTTTGGTAACGGGTCGTTAATTAAGCATTTGGTCCTATTTTGGTAACGCGCGTGACTTTTCTTTCGTCCATATTTGTTTAAAAAAAATTAAAAAAAAAATGTTTAATCCAGATTTAAAAAAAATTAAAAAAAAGTTAAAAAAAAATTAGGAAAAAAAAAGTTAAAAAAAATTATTTTTTTTAAAACAGTTGAAATTTAAAAAAAAATTGAAATTTTTTAAATACAGTCAATTTTTTTTTAAAAAAAAGTTAAAATTAAAAAAAAAATTTCAATAATTTTTTTTTTAATTTTTTTTCACAAATATTATTTTTTTTTTAAATTTGATTTTATAAAAAATTTATTTTTTTAATTTTTTTTCACAAATATTAATTTTTTTAAAAAGTTTTGATTTTTAAAAAAATTTTATCTTTTAAAAAAATTAATTTTTTTAAAATTTTTTTCGTTTTTTGATACATTTTAGTTTTTTTAATATATTTTTTTTAATTTTGACTTTTTTTAAAAAAATTTAAATTTTTTTAACTTTTTTTTTTCTAAATTTTAATAAAAAAAAAAGATTTTATCTAGATTTCAAAAAAAATGTTAAAAAGTGTTTTTGTAAACTTTTTTAACGACCATTACCAAAATAAGATCAAATACACGAGATATGAGACTGTTTGGGACCAAATGTGTAACTTTTAATCTTGGGTAACCTGGTAACCTGCTACCAGCCGGTCATATTAGCTAGATCGAAGATTATTTGAAAATATGTTGGGTATCTTTGACAGTTTACAAAGTATATTGTGTACTTGTCGTTATTTGGAAAAATATGTTGTGTATCTTTAGCTTTACCCCTTCTCTCTAGTGGAGTGTTTCATGTTTTCCTATATTAAAAAGATTTATTATTGACCAAAAAGTTATACACTTTTATCTGCATTTGGAAAACCATTAAACATGATCTATATGGAAGAAAAAAATACATTTGAATGTGAAAGCGACATATAAGGGAATACATTTAGTCGTATTATTGGTGTATCATAGCAAACACAGGGTGAAATTTCTAAGGAAGATGATGAGCCTTTAAATATCCTTGATGTTCATGGAATTGATCAAATCTAGCAAAGAAAAACCAAACATTACTTTCTCTGTTATCCCTAAAAAAATTATCTAATCCTTGAATGATGGCTAGGCATACTAAGGGCCACCTATCAAAATGCAAAAAATGGAGAAAGAAAGCAACTTACATGTTACTTTCTCCAAACTTCGTTCTGGCCTGTTCAAAAAAGTGAGTGAGCTAAGCATCTTGGGTGGGGTAGAAATCGCTATTGTCGTCTTCTCCCCAGCCAAGAAAGCATTTTCCTTTGGTCATCCCTGTATAGAGATGATTACTGATCGTTACCTAAGAGAAAATCTTCAATCAAGTTCAAACACCTCTCTACTTATGGAAACGCATCTAAATGCGCAAATCCATGAACTCAATAGACAACTCACTTATGTGGATAGTCAACTCGATATCGAGAAGAACATAAGCTATGAGCTTAAAAAGATCAGGAAAGAGGGACAAGATAACCATTGGTGGGAAGCTCCAACAGAGAGCCTTGGATTAGAAAAGCTTAAGTAGTTGAAGGTACAATTGGGGGTTCTTGGTAGCAACATCGAAGAACGGTGCCTTTAACTGCCCAAGCTCTTCTAATCCAAGGCTCTTTGTTGGAGCTTCCCACCAATGGTTATCGTGTCCCTCTTTCCTGATCTTTCTAAGCTCATCGCTTATGTTCTTCTCGATATCGAGCTGACTAATCCACATAAGTGGGTTGTCTATTGAGTTCATGGATTTGCGCATTTAGATGCACTTCCATAAGTAGAGAGGTGTTAGAACTTGATGGAAGATTTTCTCTGAGGTAACGATCAATATTCATCTCTACAGAGGGATGACCAAAGGAAAATGCTTTCTTGGCTGGGGAGAAGATGACAATAGCGATTTTTACCCCATACAGGATGCTTAGCTCACTCGCTTTTTAGGGATAACAGAGAAAGTAATGTTTGGTTTTTCTTTGCTCGATGTGATCAATTCTACGAACATCAAGGATATTTAAAGGCTCATCATCTTGCCTTAGAAATTCCACCCTGTGTTATACCACTAAATGTATTCCCTTCTATGTCATTTTCACATTCAAATGTAATTTTTTTCTATATAGATCGTGTTTAATGGTTTTCCTAATGCAGATAAAAATGTATAACTTTTTGGTCAACAGTAAATCTTTTTCATAATTCTTATAACAACTAAGTGTACCTTATGTTTATGCAGTTGGTTATGAATTTGGTTAGTATTGACTTTTAATTGTCAACATCGTTATGAATTTTATTAGTATTGACTTTGGTTAGTGTTGCATTTAGGTGCATGGTTATAAACATTGTTACTTTTAGAGGCTAGTGTAAAATTTTGGTCATTTATTACTTGTTGATTTAAGTCTTCAATTGGTCACCAATTAACCATTTTGGTCATTTACAAAGGTACACATCAAATATTTACTTTAAGATAACATCACAATATATGACCAAATGCATTTCTACGTTGAATATGTTTATGCATTTGCTACCTTTGTAACAGTACAACAACACAACAAATTTACAAAATATACCAACATAGCATGGTTCCATAGATAATGCAAATGGATATAATTCAAGATGCATAAAATTTCATACTTTTCTACGTAATAATTAAAGTTACACATATTTGTTTTTAGAGTACACGAGCAAAATAGCCCGCGCGATGCTGCGATGCGGGAGTTTTTTTTGACATTTATTAAAAGTATATATATTCGTCAAATTTCCACTCGTTTCTAATGATATAATATATGCCATAAATTCAGTACTCCAATATACAAATAAATGCGTAACATATAGATAATATACGAACTCAAATTTACAAATATGTTTTGTTCAGGAACTATTGGCAAATAGTATTATAAAGCTTGAAACCAAACGCCCATCAAAGGTCGCAAAATTTTACCTGATAAGTCTTTAAATACTTTTGAGACCATGCCACATCCTTCGCGAACCAATTGGTTTGAATATTACCTCTTTAAGTTCACCCTTGTCAAATTCTTTTATTATAGGAATCTGTGCAAAAGTCATACAATCTCAGTCATATACAAAACATAGCAGCTGAGTAAAACTTTAAATAAACATTTTTAGATTTGAAGAAATATATTTAAGCTGCTAACAATTACGTGAATACTTGCTATTATTACTCCATTAATACCTCGTCAGTTGCAACTAAAAACCATGGTGGAAAGATAGTATAGTAGTTTCCAACTTGAAATCCTATATTAAGGGGCACAAATGTATGACCACGTGACTTTTTTTTTCTTTTTTTTTACCTTCAAAGTTAAGCTCAATCAGTCTGTTTCCACCCATAATTAAAAAATGAGACATTTTAACCTGATCCCGTGTTGACCTGCTACACAATTCACTAACCTTTGCAGCTCTAAGAATGTAAACGGTTAGGAACGTACTGGAATTGACATCTTATACATAAGTTTTTCGTAGTGATAAGTTTGATTACTAAAAAGTAACCTGCCAGGTAAGGCGGGATAATGGAGCTGGGGGCAACATGGAAAACTGTTTAGGTTAAACTCACAGATTCTGCCCAGCCCAAGTGTATCTGTGTAGATATAAATGCATAGACATTAGGTGTCGTGACTGGTCAATGCACAACTGGATAAACATGTTTCGTGTGTTTGTGTTACTGATTGACCTCATTGACGTAGAACGAATCTCAAAATTGGTATTTGAGATGTAGAATCAATTTCTTAATTCATTAATTTAGTCACTTGATATTTAAACAAAGTTATTCGAATTCTATCATCTGATGCATAGCGACTGTAAGTTTTCACTAACTTAACTTTTTTGCTACATTTTAAACAATATACTGTACTTCTTAAGAGTTATCATGCTGCAACCTTTAATGTATTAAATTTCTGATAGTCAATGAACATGAAGACAGAACGGATTAACATACCAAAAATCAGTGGTTGAATAGCCACTAAAGATAACTTGAGGTCTTTGCGGGTCGATGTTACTGTTTACCCATTTTCATCAGGTTGATTGAGCCGTTACATACGCATCAAGAGCTCTGAGCTACCATTCTTCATTTCGTAATAGAAATTTGTCCGTGTATCATACAGAGTATACCGCATACGCTGTGTCCCCGCATCTTCACTTAGGTGCATTACCTTTTACCTCGATAGTTTCTGATCTTCCGTGACCTGTATCCATAAGATTTGTAAGATCGTGGCATCAGACATCATAAATAATTTTAGTAAAAGTACTTGATAAAATTGATCCAGTTCAACCTGAACCTGTTATGCATCATAAAGTGTGTACACAATCCTCTCAATCGTGAGATCTGTCCAACGGTGGAATCAGCTCATTTTACCACATAATAAGGTAAACTATAAAAACAACTACGGTACAACTTTGAAACCATACAATATTTCACATTTATGGGGTGTTTGAATTAGCTCATTTTACCCGTTTAATCTCTTATTCAAATTCATAGAAGCTCATAAGCTAACTTCATTCAGCTATGAAAGAGCTTATCAAATTTAGCTTATGTACTTATTCAAGTACAAAAGCCCATCCTAATAACTTCATAAAACCAAAAAAATGAGGTCATGAGCTTTTCCCAATACAAATCAGCTCATAAGCCCGTAAAATAAGCTAATCCAAACACCCCCTAATCATACCATAATATGGTGGTCGTGCCACTCTTCTTCAACAATATTTTCTTCCTGGTTTGTGCTTTCAACAGCCGCAACGATCCTATACAATTTCGCCTACTTGTCGCAAGATAATCGTGCAACGTTTTAAAGGAAACAAAAAGAAATGTGTTACTTTATTGGGCGTTGCAGAAAACATGAAACACATGTGATATGTAAGGGGCTGTAAGCATCAACTTGTTTTTCTTAGCTAATTATCTCTGTTGGATTCTTGACTCACAAAGTGGTTGACCAAGCATCTAATAAACTATATCCATGATGTTATGGGGATCATTATAAAAACTGCTTATGTATCTATATACCTTTAAACAACTGCTTATCTATCTATCAACCTTCAAGCAACTGTAGTACTCATAAGCAATCCTAAAAATCCTTAAGACTACTCATCCCCTATATCAAAACTCAAGAACCTGATTGTTAGGATCACGTTTCACGTAATGAAAAGTGTCGGTCATTACATTTGTAATAGGTTGGATGTTAGACTAATTATGCTTACATTTCTATCATTTATATTTAGTTAAACTTATGATGTATTGTTACAATGTGAGGAAGTCCAAGGGCCATGCATGTAATATCTTAAGACTTGGTAAGTAACCCTTGGACTCCCCTATATATATGATGTATAAGCCTTCCTAAAGGCTTGTTGGTTCTCTTGATAATACAAGTTTAATATATCACATATAAGAGTTCCTTCCATAGTTCTTGTCTCTTCTTCTTCTTTCTTTCTTGGTTAATCATTCTATGATTGTTATGTTACAACATGGTGACCTAACACTGATTCATAACTGATAAGCAATCCCAAACACCACTGAACGTCATATTATTAGGTAAAAGTGAGAAGTCACCAATATTGACACCGAAATCTTCATTAACCATTTCAAACTTCAAAGAATCAAACTTCATCCATAATTAAACACCACCAAATCACTCCATTTTCACCCATTACTCAAACCGAGAGGTGTTTCGGCACAATAAAAAAGAAGGAAAATAATTAGCATATGCTTTCAAATATTTGGTGGTTCAGCATGAACAAAGTTGGAAACAAACACCTCAACAAGCTTAGTTGCAAAGATCATCAGCAAGGCAACCTGCTAAACAAATCAAGGAATCCTCTTCCTCGCTGCAAAATTTTTTCTTTTTTTTAAACCTTTTTTTTTGCTCCAGGTAATAACTTTTGAACTATGTAAATATTATGCTTTGTTTTGGTATGGAAGATAATGTATACACAAATACAATGCATCTTGAAGCTTCCCAATAGTTATTCAACTTCAAGGCCACTCCTAAATACACTGTTAAGGCCACATGGATGGCTGAAAATTTGTTGTACGATTCATTAGGTTGCTGCTACTGTTGGCCTTTGAAAACGTTTGTGTTTTTGGTGCATTAGCAGCCTAAACCATGAACAGTTTAGCTCCCCAAGTTTGGCAACCAATGGGCTGCTGCCAAGCCCACGAAACACAACTGTTGGGTCAACAAAGTCCCACCCTTAACACGCTAATCACCCTTTGCAGCCAATAGCAGTCGAGTTTAAAGGGGGGAAAAAGAGTTTTGAGACAAAATTAATGTCACATCAAATTCACCTATTAGTATATATTATAACAACTTGTCCATAGAAAACATAATTGATGAAACATTGTCTAGGTCAAAAGCATAACATAATTGACCAATGGTAAGGCCATCATTCTTTCCAATGCAGTCTGTTGCCTAGTCCTTCTTGGTGGAGTATGCTTGGATGAATCAAAAACTACTTGCAGACCACTTGAATTGACCTGAGATTGAGACTGGGATTGATCACCAGTAGCGAACTAGAGTTTCAGATTAAACACAACTTCATTGAACTGCAACATATTGACTTTCAACAACACCTGGACCTTCAGCTTGTTTCTTTGCTGCAACTTTATTACTTTTAGGTTCGGTCTTCTTTGTTGCAACTTTTTTAGGAATTTCATTACCTTTTCCCTTAGCACTTGAACTTTTTTGTTTAGGCTCACTTTGACTACTTTAAGTTCCACATACACCACCCTACCCAAGACATGTTTTTCTGTTGTGTCCACCATGTAAACTTTTTCCAGTTATGCTACCTGTGAAGAAAACCAATCAACCGTCTGGCACATATGTCCAACCTATCAAAGTGTTTAAGACCGTCATAAATATCCAACTCTATACAAATATGTGTTGTTATTTGGTTTTATATACACTGAACTTAAATGAAGGACTATGCAATCTTAAGATGTTCTAATCAAGATACTAAGGGTGCGCTTGGATCAAATAAAGTAATGGGAATGGGAAAGGCAAAGGGTATACTAAGGAATATAATGAATCACTTTCATTGTATTGATGGTGTTTGGTTCAAGAGGCTATGATTTATAAGTAAACTAGTTTTTTAAATTTTTGTAAACCACCTTGAGACATTCAATTTCGTGCACATGCATGTATAAGTGATCTATAAATATTTTTAGATATTACAAAAAAAAAATACTCGTAAGTATATATGAAAAATATGTGCGTATTTTGTTTGATAGTACAAATTTCCAGATTCAAAATTATAAACAAAATGAACAAATATGAGGTAAGTTAATTTGAAAAAAAAAAGAAAAAAAAAAAAGAAAAACAAAACTGATTACTTGATCCATAACCCCCAAAATATAGAGGAATGTTTCGTTAACCAAAAGAGGGTAATGATTCATTGCATTATAGTGTACCAACTACCACTAATCATTATCATTCCCACCCCCTAATAGTTAATACCCTTAACCAAGCACCCCCTAAAATTTTGACATGAATTTACATTCAGGGCATGTTTCCGATTAAGTTTATTTATTAAAAAAAAAGAAGAAGCTATATTTGAATAAGAACTACACAGTTGTTCAAATTCACACTAATGTTAACTCTAGAGATAAAATATTTATGGCCGCACTATACTTTAATAACTGTCATAAATTACTAATCTCTAATCTTCTTATACAAGTAAAAGTAAGCTGGTTATATGTTCTTATATGAGTAATAATGAATTCGCTAGAGTGTAGTCTAATACAAAACATCTTAACGGGAAACACACGTCCTTCCGGTTGATAAATAACAAAATTACAGTTTTACCCTTGTTTAGAATGCGATAATCGACTTTCAAACGATGGGTGGCAATTAGCTCGTTCATGTGCTTATTTGCTAATTATGAAGTGTTTTGATAAAACAAACTTCTTCTGCTAATATAGTTATCAATGGGGGTAAAAGTGTAAAATAAGCAGATTGAGACCTGCTGACCCAAAGTGCTTATTCGAGACACAATCAGAAGTTTAGAACTACCTTTTTACCCTCATACCTTACCTAAGAACCCTGTAAACACACATTTCCATCCCCCGATTACTCTTCTCTCTAGTACACAAGAAGATAGTTTAAGTTAAATAAATCCAAACACCATTTCCTAAACTGCTTACTAATTAAGCAATCTTAAACACCCTCTATAAGATACAAATATCACACCAACACTCACAAAAGCTAAGCTAAGATACTCAAATTTTATACCCACAAAATATAAAAAACAGAAAAAAAGATTACAACTTACAGCAAGTGTAGTAGCTAGCAGTAGCACCAATTAATCCAAAAATAACAATACCCCAAATCCCCATTTCCTTTTCTTCTCTTTTGTTCAAGTGATGATAATAATATGGTGGTATCTTTCTTGATTTATCATCAACCTCTTCATGGGTTTTCTTATTTATTGTTGAGAAAAGTGACACTGGACTGAAGCAAACCCGCAACTAAAATAGAAATATAATATAAGATGACACACGGATATAACGTGGAAAACCCCAATAGGGAAAAAAACCACGGGCAACGAAAGATATGTTTCACTATGTAAACTAGGAGTTACACCTTCTCTCTTGTTACAAGGATAATAAAAATATTTATCTCTCGTAACTAGGAAATACCAAACTCTCTATTATTACACAAGAATACTACTAGGAGAACTATGTGAAAAGAAAGAAGTGAGATGGGATGCAAACACAAGAAGTGAACACTGCCTTTTATAGGCATCTAATGAGCACATTGACGTCACCCATGACACCATTACAAACCAACTTGCATAACCACTTGTAGTCCCACTTGGAGTAAGATACATTGTATCTTTCATTCTGTAACAATCTCCCACTTGAAGATTTGATTGAAGTCCAATCAATCTTCACAACGTTATCCCTCCTTGCACTTTCATGTTGCTTACGTTTCCGCTAGGCCGCATGAGGATCGGCACCATATAAACTTGTCACAGTTGATTGCCTTTGTCAGATAATCTAGCACGTTATCATCAGTATGAATTTTCTACATATCCACGGTTCCCTCTTCCACTTTCTTACGAACGAAGTGATACTGAACTCGTATATGCTTTGTCTTTGAATGAAATGTTGGATTCCTTGCCAGATACAAGGCGCTCTGATTGTCACAAAACAGAGTAATTTTCTCTTGTTCGTGCCCGAGCTCTTCCAACAACATCTTCAACCATACTGCTTCTTTGCTGGCTTGAGCAGCTGCAACATATTTTTCTTCCGTCGTTGACATAGCGACAACTGACTGCAGTTTTGAAACCCAGCTTACAGTTCCGCCAGAAAGTGTAAATGCATACCCGGTGGTTGATTTACTTCCATCAAGATCACCTGCGTAATCAGAATCAACATATCCCCTGACAATTAAACCCGATTCCCCATAACATAATGCAACATCCGAGGTTCCTTTAAGATATCTAAAGATCCTCTTCACAACTTCCCAATGCTCTCTACCAGGTTCCGCCATGTACCGACTTACTACTCCCACTGCATGTGCAATGTCTGGTCTTGTACAAATCATCGCGAACATTAAACTTCCCACTGCTGGTGCATACGGTACTCGAGACATCTCCATCCTCTCTTCTTCACTGCTAGGGCTCATCTTGGAGGATAACTTGACATTAGTAGGAAACGGGGTTGATATTGGCTTACAATCTTGCATATTGAACCTTTGCAAGATTTTCTTCACATAACTTTTATGTGAAAGCCAAACTTTCCTACTAACTCTATCTCGATGAATTTGCATCCCTAGAATCTTGTTTGTTGGTCCCAAGTCTTTCATCTCAAATTCCTTAGCGAGCTGTGCCTTCAGTTTACTGATACGATCTTTGTTGGGGCCTGCAACCAACATGTCATCAACATATAACAGCAAGATGACAAAATCATTGTCTCCAGACCTCTTGTAATATGCACAAGGGTCTGCGTGTAGTCTGTTATATCCAAGGCCAATGATGAAAGAATCAAATCTCTTGTACCAACACCGCGGCGCCTGCTTTAAACCGTACAGAGATTTGTTTAACCTGCAAACCAACTTCTCTTTTCCTTTCTGTTTAAAACCTTCTGGTTGGAGCATGTAAATTTCTTCCTCAAGATTTCCATGAAGAAATGCAGTTTTCACATCTAGCTGCTATAGATGTAAATCATACGTAGCACACATTGCCAGAACCACTCGAACAGTTGTCATTCGAACCACAGGGGAAAATATTTCATTGAAGTCGACTCCCTCTTTCTGAGCATATCCTTTGACTACCAATCTTGCACGGCACCTCTCCACCTGGTCATCACCGTTCCTCTTGATCTTATATACCCATTTGTTTCCAATGGGTTTTCTACCTGCTGGTAGTGGCATCAGTTCCCACGTTTTATTCTTATGAAGAGCTTCAATTTCTTCTTGCATTGCTTCCCTCCAGAATGAAGCATCTAAATTATTCAGTGCTTCTTGAAGAGTTGATGGCTCTCCTTCCTCTGTAAGAAGACAGTATGCAACATTGCCCTCCATAACATAATCCGTGTGCCACACCGGACATTTTCTTTCACGATTAAGAGTACGAGTCGTTGGAGCTTGAGACTCGGTTGTCTCATTCATCTCGTGCTGTGGTACGGCTTCAGAAGAATCACTCGACTGAAACTGCTTTTCCACCTGTCTTGNGCTCTCCTTCCTCTGTAAGAAGACAGTATGCAACATTGCCCTCCATAACATAATCCGTGTGCCACACCGGACATTTTCTTTCACGATTAAGAGTACGAGTCGTTGGAGCTTGAGACTCGGTTGTCTCATTCATCTCGTGCTGTGGTACGGCTTCAGAAGAATCACTCGACTGAAACTGCTTTTCCACCTGTCTTGATGTAGTTTCACTTGTAGTGCTATCACCTTCTTCATTATCTTGAACTTTTTCTTCCATAAAGACAACATCTCTGCTGACGACTACTTTGTTGGCAGTGGGGTCCCATAAGCGATACCCCTTTACTCCGTCAGCATACCCCAAGAACAAACATTTCTTGGGTTTCGGATCCAGCTTTGTAGTTTCTTGTGAATTGTACATCACGTACACAGGACTTCCGAATATACGAAGGTCTGAATAGTTGACCGGCTTTCCCGTCCACATCTCCATCGGTGTCTTCAACTCAACTACAGTTGAATGTGACCGATTTATCACATAACAGGCGGTATTGGCTGCTTCTGCCCATAATGATTTTTCCAAGCCTGCAGTTGCCAACATTGCTCTTGCTCTTTCTAACAAGGTTCTATTCATCCGCTCTGCCACTCCATTCTGTTGAGGAGTGTATGCCGTCGTGAACTGCCTTTTGATTCCTTCTTGCTTGCAAAAGGTATCAAATTCATCACCAGTGTATTCACCTCCATTATCTGTCCTCAGACACTTGATCTTATTTCCAGAATCAAGTTCAACCCGCGCTTTGTAAACCTTGAAAACTTCAAACACATCCGAGTTCTTCTTGATTAGGTACACCCAACATCTCCTGGAATAATCATCAATGAAGGATACAAAATACCTTGCTCCTCCCAGGGATTGAACCGGTGCTTGCCACACATCAGAGTGAACCAATTCTAGAACAGAGACACTTCTAGAATTTGATGTCTTGAATTTTAGGCGATGCTGCTTGCTGATAACACAATGCTCACAAAAAGGTAAAGAAACCTTTGTGAGGCCAGGAATTAACTTCCTTTCAACAAGAATCTTCATTCCTTGTTCTGACATATGTCCAAGCTTCTGATGCCATGTTACTGCAACTCTATGACTTGGACTATGTGAAGCAACAGATGCTTCCGCCTCCTCAACTATCTCTCACTTCAGTTGGTATAAGTTTGCAGCCACCTTTTCTCCTTTCATAAGTACAAGCGCGCCTTTTATAAGTTTCATGATCTTGTTTTCTATTTCAACCTTACAACCAAGATCATCAAATTGCCCTAAAGACAATAAATTCTTTTTCAGGCCCTCCACGTGTCGCACATCCCGAATAGTACGAACTGTACCATCATGCACCTTCACCATGATACTTCCAATTCCAATGATCTTTAGTTTTTGATCATTGCAACTTTACACAGATCCGCCTCCAGAGATAGGTTTATATTGATGAAACCATTCTCTTCGTGCGGTCATATGAAAAGTTGCTCCCGTATCGAACAACCATACATCTGCAAATCTTGTCCTGCCTTCAATTGCAACCGCTGCTTCACAACACAGAGCGTTACCATCGTCTGAAGTGCTAGCGACATTTCCTTGAGGATTAGAGTTGCTTAAACTCCTACAATCTTTCCTCATGTGACCCTGCTTGCCACATTTGAAGCATTTAAAATTCTTCTTCTTTCCTGTTTTAGACTTACCATGATTGTGACTCCCACTGGAGCCAGGTTCCATTGACCTCCCTCTCGTTACCACCAACGCCTCCACGTGTCTTGAACTGGCCTGTCTGTCCTCCCTATTGTTACGCCTATTTTCTTCTTCCAGAATAGCGGCTGCAACATCATCGAAGACTAGATAGTCCGAAAGAACATTACTGGTTAAGTTGATTATGAGTTGGTCATATGAGTCAGGTAAACTTTGAAGTAGAATTTCAGCACGTTCCTGTGGCTCTATTTTACAGCTCAAAGACGTGAGTTGAGAAAACAGAGTATTCAGGTTATTAACGTGCTCAGTCACTGAAGTAGATTCCGTCATGCGAAGAGCATAAAGTTTCCTCTTGAGAAATATTTTATTGTGGAGCGATCTTGCCTCGTATAATCGAGCAAGATGATCCCAAATCTCCTTTGCACTTTTCTTCTCCTCTATGCTTGACAAAACTCCATCTGCTAATGCCAGATGAAGATTTGCAATAGCATTTCCGTCCATCTCGTCCCATTTACTGTCATCCGTGACCTCAGCTGGCCTTTCGTCAATGGCCGCTAAACATTTATCCTTTCTAAGGATAGCCCTCATCTTTAATTTCCACAACGAGAAATTATTCCCATTGAATTTTTCAATTTCAAATTTCGCCGCCATTGCTACAATCACAATCTACTTTTCGACAAAATTACTATTTGCGGAGAATAGTAACGAACACGTTTTGAGTGAGTATAATCTTACTTATCTTTTGATGTGGAGGGTCCACTAATTAGTTGCAACCACAGAGCATACGATAAATAATTATACACACACACAACCTTCGCTCTTGATACCACTTGTTGAGAAAAGTGACACTGGACTGAAGCAAACCCGCAACTAAAATAGAAATATAGTAAAAGATGACACATGGATATAACGTGGAAAACCCCAATAGGGTAGAAACCACGGGCAAGGAAAGATACGTTTCACTATGTAAACTAGGAGTTACACCTTCTCTCTTGTTACAAGGATAATACAAATATTTATCTCTCGTAACTAGGAAATACCAAACTCTCTATTATTACACAAGAATACTACTAGGAGAACTATGTGAAAAGAAAGAAGTGAGATGGGATGCAAATGCAAGAAGTGAACACTGCCTTTTATAGGCATCAAATGAGCACATTGACGTCACCCATGACACCATTACAAACCAACTTGCATAACCACTTGTAGTCCCACTTGGAGTAAGATACATTGTATCTTTCATTCTGTAACATTTATGTCTTCTGACATAGGTAAAATCTTTTTTTATCATCAGAAATAAATAAAATTTAAGAGGAACCCTTGTATCATGTTCTTGTTTTTTATTAGTATGGGATGTGTTGGATAAGATTGTTCTATGAAGGGGTTTGGTTAAAAAGGTGTTTGATCACAACTCAAAGTAGCAAAAATATGAAGAAGATCGAATTGGTGGCAAGGAAGTACTCGTAGTATGTTGGAGAAAAGTATTTGATTAGATTAAACAACTTGATTTAATTCCTATAATAACCTTTATCAAATACTAGTCGGCTAGTTGGGTACCCGCGCGTTGCAGCGGCGGGTACCCTAAAATAAATGTTAACAGCATTAAAATGCAAAAGTGAT
Source organism: Artemisia annua (assembly GCA_014162995.1). Classification (NCBI taxonomy): domain Eukaryota; kingdom Viridiplantae; phylum Streptophyta; class Magnoliopsida; order Asterales; family Asteraceae; genus Artemisia; species Artemisia annua. The sequence goes on from LBNU01023628.1 coordinate 78,006, forward strand.
AGCTAGGAGTTGTAAACCGTTCGGGCTCGAGCCTGTTTGGCCGTTGCCCCTTTGCCCGTTCGGGCTTGAATACTTGTGTAATGTGCTTTATTATTTGTATTAGTGACATTTAATGTAGGAATTGTGTTTAAGTTGGTTGTACAATATGCTTGATAATTTGTATTACTTATGTAATGAGTGTTTTAATAACTGCATTAATTGTATTTATTTACCAATTAATTAATTGACTACATTAAATAGCTTGACCACATTAATAATGTTTTGTATTGTATTTAATGTTAGTAAATGTAGTTGTACTTTTAGCTCAAGAACTTCTAATGCTGTATTTTAAGTATTTCTATTTAAAGATTGTATTTAAGATTAGAAAATGTGTTTTAATTAGTTGTAGTTTTAGCTTAAAAACTTGTAATTGTATTTAATGTTAGAAAATGTGTTTTTAGTTGTACTTTTAGCTTAAGAACTTGTAAATGCTGAATTTTAAGTATTTTTTTAGAAGGTCTAAATGTTTTATAAGATATCAAATATTCTAGAGAATGAATTTTATAAAAGATCAAGTAAAGTATAGACTTCGTCCCTAAACTTGTCTGAAAACATCATGTTGGGTTGTAACATCAGTTTTTTTTCACCAGAGGTTCCTATTCCATTTTTTTTATCATGCTGAGTCCATTTTACTGTTATATTTCGGTCAACTCAAATACATTAGGGCATAATCGTCTTTTTACTATTGCGTACTAGTTAAAGCTGTTGTATAGTGTTTCCGTTTCCCTATATTACTCTTCTACCACAGTTTTCATAGTTAATGATCATTCCTATACTTTCGCCAAAACCTTTCTTCTCCAAAATCTTAAACCTGTCAAAATGGTCCGTTGCTGGTGTGGTAGGCAAGCAATAGTTCGCACATCGTGGACAACGATCAACCCAGGGTATTGATTTAATGCTTGTCCTGCTCAAGTAAGTGCATGTTTTAAGATTATTTTTATTTTTTCATTATTAGCAAAGTACATAGTAACAATGGTGGTTGTTTAATGACTTGTCATTTTCATGATTAGGGGTCTTCTTGTTGGTTTATAGGATAGCATGATCCGGAAATGAGTGCTCGTTCAAGAATGATTATACCAGGCCTTTTGAGGGGGAAAAAATGAGCTTGCGGCAAAATTACAAGCTGCTCAAGCCGATGTGCGGAAGTGAAAGGTTTACCTGCTGCTCAGTTGGATCTTATTCTTAATTGTTTATATGGCGTTTGAACCCACCACGACCCAGATTCAAATCTGGTAAAGCCCTCCCTTTTCAAGAGGTTGGTGTGGCCACTTAAAGTTGTTTGCACCTAGCAGGAATTGAACTTGAGACATGACACATTTTAGAGTGATAGCCACAAACCCTTTTATCACTAGGCCACCCTTAAATGGGTAACACTTTAGCTTTTATGTATGATGGTGGTGGTATTTTGTGTTTTGTAGAAATGTAAGCATTTGTTAGGCCCCAATCTTAGTGTAACAATCTTGATCAAACAATTATGTAGTATGTACTAACTTTACATTCTTTTTAATGGAGTGTTTCATGTTTTCCTAAATTAAAAAGATTTACTGTTGACCAAAAAGTTATACTCTTTTATATGCATTAGGAAAACCAATAAACACGATCCATGTAGAAGAAAAATTACATTTGAATGTGAAAACGACATAAAAGGGAATACATTTAGTGTTATTAATTGTGTATCATAGCAAACACAGGGTGAAATTTCTAAGGCAAGATGACGGGCCTTTAAATATCCTCGATGTGAGCAAAGAAAACCAAACATTACTTTCTCTGTTATCCATAAAAGAATTATCTTATCATTGAATGATGGCTAGGCATAGTAAGGGCCGCTGAAAGATCAAAATGCAAAAAATGGAAAAAGAAATCAACTTACATGTTACTTTCTCCGATGTCGTTCTGGCCTATTCAAAAAACGAGTGAGATAAGCATCTTTGTGTGGCGAAGAAATCGCTATTGTCGTCTTCTCCCCAGCCAAGAAAGCATTTTCCTTTGGTCATCGCTCTGTAGAGATGATTAATGGTCGTTACCTCAGAGAAAATCTTCCATCAAGTTCAAACACCTCTCTACTTATGAAAGCGCATCTAAATGCGCAAATCTAGAAACTGAATAGACAACTCTTTTATGTGGATAGTTAACTCGATATCGAGAAGAACATAAGCTATGAGCTTAGAAAGATCATGAAATAGGGACAAGATAACCATTGGTGGGAAGCTCCAATAGAGAGCCTTGGATTAGAAGAGCTTGAGCTGTTAAAGGTGCAATTGGGGGTTCTTGGTAGCAACATCAAAGAATTGTACCTTTAACTACTCAAGCTCTTCTAATCCAAGGCTCTCTATAGGAGCTTCCCACCAATGGTTATCTTGTCCTTCTTTCCTAATCTTTCTTAGCTCATCGCTTATGTTCTTCTCGATATCGAGTTGACTATCCAGATAAGTGGGTTGTCTATTGAGTTCATGGATTTGCACATTTAGATGCACTTCCATAAGTAGAAAGGTGTTTGAACTTGATGGAAGATTTTCTCTGATGTAACGATCAATAATCATGTCTACAGAGGGATGACTAAAGGAAAATGCTTTCTTGGCTGGGGAGAAGACGACAATAGCGATTTCTACCCCACACAAGATGCTTAGCTCACTTGCTTTTTTGAACAGGCCAGAACGACGTTTGGAGAAAGTAACCTGTAATTTCCTTTCTTTCTCCATTTTTTGCATTTTGATCTTTCGGCAGCCCTTACTATGCCTAGCCATCATTCAACGAAAAGATAATTTTTTTAGGGATAACAGAGAAAGTAAAGTTTTGTTTTTCTTTGCTAGCTGTGATCAATTCCAAGAACATTGTTGGGAATAAACTAATAGTTACCATTGTTATGCTTGGAAGAAGAAACTGTTGGAAGAATACACTAGCAGTGGAAACATCATTTACCACTGCTAGTACATATAGTTTCCACTGCTTATATGATAACTGTTATGCATTCGTGTAATAGATACGTATAGAAAAGATCTTGTGAATATCTTGTTTAGTTAGACTTATACTTATCTTGTAAAGGACTCCTTGTCCTATAAAAGGAGGTCCTAGGTTTAGGTTAAAGATACGTATCAATTGTAAAAGCTTCAAGGTGTAACCCTAGTGATACTAAGATCATTCGTATGATTCTAAATAATATTGAAGCTACAAGTTTGGTTAACATCTATGTTCATACTTCTCATTGTTCATATACATTCACATACATCACACGAATAATCTTCTAAATGCTTTGTAGTAAATTCCGGGTGCTTGATTGGCCTCAAACGGTCAACCAATATTGACCAATGGTCAACAAGGTCAAACAGCTTGAGCCAATACTAAACCAAGGAGTATAGAATATCCCCCGGTTGTTAAGTCCCAACGAGGTGTAAATGGTATTTAAACGTGCTTGTGATCGGGTGATTTAACAGGAAGATCAGGATTTTGATTATTGTGATTACACTAAAAGATGATGATTGAGAATAGCTTAAAATCACTATATGAACAATTACTGTTAATCAGATAACCAAGAAACGTGATTTAAATCTAAAAACGCGCGTTTGAATTTAAAATAAACGCAAGCGCGCAAAATAAAAAGTGAAACGGGAGCAAATAAAGTCCTACAAATGTGAAAATTACTTTTTTACAATTCTAATGACAAAAGAAAATTTTAAGAAAAAGAAAAATATTTTTTTGACTTTTTAATTACTAATTACTAATTTAACTAATTTTAAATGATTACTAATTACTAATTTAACTAATTTTAAATTAAAATAAATACTAAACTAATTTAGAAAATTACCAAACTTTTTCTAAAACTACTTAACAATTACAGGAGTCCTAAAAAATTATAAAAACTTCCTAAACTTTATAAATAAACTATTTTAGAATTTATTTACTTAATTATTAATTAAAAGCTAATTAATCTAATTTAATTAAGAATAATAACAAATGAACAGTAACAATTAAGAAACTATTTTCTAAAAATACTATATAATTAATAAAAGCTAGAAAAAATATAAAAAGATGCTAGAGATTAAAATTAAACACTAAATGATTTTATTTTTGATTTTTCACTTAAAACTAATTAAACTACTTTTAATTACTAAAATTACCAAATTAAAAGATAAAATTATGAAACTATTTATACAAATACTGTGTGATACCAGGAACCTAAGAAAATTATGAAAACCACTAAGTGCTTAATAAAAAAAATTAGAAAATAAATAAAATAGATAAATTCTATTAAATAGAAGCTATCACTAAAACTTAAAATGATGATTTTTGAATTTTTGCTTTACAAAGCTATTAAACAACTGTAAAAATGAAGCTTTTGTGAAAACAACTCTTGGGAAACTCAAAAATAAGCCCTCTGCAAGCCCATAAACCAATCAGTGGGCTTTTTTAAGCTTAAAATAAATTTTAAGCTTGAAAAAGCTTGTAATAAGCTTATAAGCTTGAACCAAGGGAGATTTAAGCTTCTTTTATCTAAAATGTACTGGAAATAAGCTAAAAGCTGTAAAGAAACACACTGAAAACCTAAAATAAGCAAATAAGCAATTTCAAATACACTACTTAGACTGAACAGGTCTGAGGTGCTATTGCAGGCCAAAATAAGCCCTGTCAATAAGCTTTAGAGACCAAATGGAGAGTGGAACCAACAAGTCCACACAGTGGGCTTTCCAAAAAGCTCACAAGCTCAGGAAAAGCTCAAGTAATGAGCAGGTTAGAGGCTTGTGAAGAATGATGCAATACACTGAGTGGGTTTAGTGAACACTGAGCAAAAAGCTAAGTGCCAAATAAGCTCAAAAGAACAAATCACAAGCAACCACAACCAAATATTAACTCAGGCAATCCTAACAATCTATAACAACCATTCAAAAGACAATAATCACTTAGGAACATGAAATCACAAAGCTCATGTATATACTGATGAATCAGCATAAGCAGTGGCCAAGGGGCAACAAAAAGAGTCAAATAAGCAGTTCTAATAAGCAGATAAGGGAAAACCAAATATGCAGATAACAAGTTCCCCTAGCAGGCTTCCCAAACCACCCAAGTTCAAGCCATAAGGTCCACTATTGATCAAGAAATGGCTTTGAGAAAAACTGGACAAACTGGTGGTACAGGGGAGGGTAAAGAGTGATCAGGCAACTTCAAGACTAGATTCAAATAGGTAAATGAGATTGAAACTCAAATTTTCTTATTGATCCTAGTGCAAAGACAACCAGAGAACCCAAATCAACAAAAATCACTTACTTCCAACCTACAATCATTCCTAGAGATCACAAGGAAAAATAGTCCATTTTTGCAGATTCAACTTTTGACTTTTTCTAATTTCTTGAAAAATGTTGACTAAAATGAAATTACAATGATCCTAAATCACTAATTAAGTTGTAAAAAGGTGAAATGAAATTGATTTATACTATTCTAACTACTTATGCACTGCTATGGACAATCATAGATCTTAAAAACTTAACTGTTAACAAGCAAGAGACATTAAAGGAGAATTTTGACTTTTTACTTTCTAGCTACTGATTTTATGGCATGAATGATCTAAATAAACCTTAAGCACTATGTCTACTCTAAAAACACCAACTCAAACTTGCTACAATACAATTATATCAGCATTACCAAATACCCCCTTAAAATTCAGTTTTGGAGATATAGTGAGCAAATGAGTTATCTAATTCATTAAACTGATTTCTAAGGTCACAATGTGATAAAGTAAGCTTAAGTGAACACACCAAAAACAATAATAACAACAAAACACCTAAGATCACCACTATGCTAATTAATGGCAGTTAAGTCAAAAGATTTAGCACAAGTGATTTTAATGAGCAAAGACCAAATTTTGAGCAATAATACTACTGAGATATACCTAAGAAGCATAGAAACACAGAAATAAACACCTAATAAGCTAACGTACAGTAAATGCTAAGAATTGAAAAGGTAGCTTACAAAGCCTTCCAAGCACAATTCAAAGAACCAAGGGCCAAGAACTCAACCTAAAGCTTCCCATGAAGCACTAATACCATTGCCATCCCAAATACACAGTGCTCCAGCAATCTTTCACCGTCTTCTTATGATTTTTGATTTTTGTACTATTTAATCCTGATTTTTTTTATTTTTAGTTTTTGTGTGAAAATTTGTGCAAATGATTTCTGAGCTTTACAAAGCTTATAACTATCCGAAACTAGCTTAATGGAACTTGAAAATAACACTTTAACACTTTTTACACTAAAATGATAATTTTATGCAAAATATAGAAAACTGGAATTTAAACAGAAACTTGGAAATTTTATTAAGAAACCTTAAAGGTACATTAGATTAAAGCTAAGAAATACACTGGAAGGAACAATTACAATAAAAACAATGTTTACAGGAAATTCGACATAATGTAAAATAAGCTAAAAACTACACACTTCTTCCTGCTACAATACACCCTTTTATATTTGAAAATTAGAGTTTAGGGTATCCTCTTGTCCTTTCCCAGCAGTCATATCAACCCTTGGATCCTTAGAATTTAATCTTGACCACTTGTTGATTTTGGCGCCAAAAATGGTTTGATAACCATGGGTTCTGATAACGTCTTTAGGTTGAGTTGTTGGGTTTAGGCAACTGTTAGGAATAGTTATAATGATAGAGGAGTGTTGAGTGGGGTGTGATGATGAGGATTAGTAGGAGTTGCAGGGGGTCACGGGTGTGGAAGGGAGAGGATAACCAGGGTGGTTTGTTTGACCTTGGGTTTGACCAAGGTTAAATAAAAACGGGGGGTGTGGGTTTTATTAATAGGGTTAGTGGGCTTAGGAGGGTAGTGGGCTTGGAAGGGATTTGGGTTTATTTGTTGGGTAATAAAAGGGTTGGATTGGGTTTATAAATTACAAAGGGTCCGTTTGTTTAGCTAAGTTTCACAAGGACCATTTTTGCAATTTTCTGAAAATTGGGGGACCCAATCTGCCATTTTTCCAAACTTTGCTTCAAGGACAAATATTGCCATTTTATAATCCCACAAGGTCCTTTGATGATTTTTCCTCAAAATAAAACACCCGAGGACCAAAATTGCCAATTCTCCAAAGTTGAGGGGCTAATCTGCAAATCCTCCAAACTTCACAACCATGGACCAATTGTGACAAGTTTCAATATTACAAGGACCACAAGAGATATTTTTCCATTTTTGAAATTCCCAGGGACCATTTTTGCCAATTTTGAAACTGCAGGGACCACTCATGTGAATTTTCAAATCTTTCACCAAAGGACTAAATGTGACAACTTATGATTACAAAAGGACCTTTGGTGACTTTCCTTACAAAACAAATGCCTAGGGACTAAATCTGCCAAGTTTTAAAAGTTGAGGGACTGAAACTGCCAATTTTACAACTTTGTTTGTTTTTCAACTGTTTTTACTCATTTTGCATCTAAAATATATAAAACACAATCCCTGGGATATTTCCAGTGTTTTGATGCATTTTTGAGTGTTTTTTGGATGTTTTGGCAGTTCAGATACGACAAAAATGATGAGTGTTTGAGCACTCATCAGTGCTACATAGTGTATACTCAAGTATCTATCTAACACAAGGCGTGTATTTAGATCCTCATCAAGTGGTATCAGATCTAGGTTCTGATACTTTGAATTAGAAGATCCAAAGAAAAAACTTACTCACTTTAACAAATCAAATGCAGATGGAAAACAACCAATCCAATGTTGCAGCAAGGCTTTCAAAGCTCAAACTCAATGAGTTTGAGATGTGGAGAATCATGATAGAGTAGTACTTCCTTGTACAAGATTATGCTCTGTGGGAGATCATTATGTTTGGTGATTCATTCAAGCTTCGTACTTCTACTGAGAAAGTTGATGGCAAGGATGTTGTGAAGCAGAATACTGGTCTAGTCACTAATGAAGAAAGGCTTCAGAAGAAGAATGACTTGAAGGCTAGAAGCTTGCTTCTATTGACTCTTCCCAAGGATCAAATGGTTTCATTCAGCAAGTACACAACAACAAAAACCTTGTTTGATGAAATCTGCTCAGTGTTTGTTGGCAATAATGCTACCAAGAAAACTCAGAAAACATTGTTAAAGCAGAGTTATGAAAACTTCTCTGCATCCAACAATGAGTCTATTGATAGCATCTTTACAAGACTCCAGAAGATTGTCACTCAAATGATTGTGTTTGGCATTGAGGTAGACAAAGAAGACCTCAATCTAAAGTTCTTAAGGAGTTTGCCTTCAGAGTTTCAAAATAATGTAATTGTCTGGGAAAACAAACCAGAAATTGAAACCATGACACTCAATGACCTTTACAATAATTTTAAAATCATTGAACAAAGGTTAAAGAAGGCTAGAAAGTTAAGTACAAGTTATGGGAACTTGGCACTTCTAATCTTCTGTTGATGACTGTTCTGATGATGATTGTGATGAAGATAATTCTACTGCTGGTCTTGCTGTTTCCACTGCTAGTGCAAGTGTTACCACTACTAGTTCTAAAAAGACGGTTGCTGCACTTGGAGACCCTACCTTCTATGCTTTTATCTCAAGCCAAGTCAGTGGGTCACTTCTAACTCATGAAGATATGGAGCAAGTAGATGATGATGATATGGAAGAGACGGATATCAAGTGGCATGTTGCACTTCTTAGCATGAGGGCTAAGAAGTTCTGGCAAAGAACTGGAAGGCAAATTACCATCAATGGTAATGAAACTGCAGGTTTTGACAAGAAGAAGATGGAATGTTGCAACTGTCATAAGTTGGGACACTTTGCTAGAGAGTGCAGAAAACCCAGGAAGCCGAATAACATGTCTACTTGGTACAGGCAGGAGAAGAAGAAGGAGCCATCAGTGGAAGAACCAAACGCCATGCTAGCTATTGATGGTGTTAGCTATGATTGAAGTTACATGGCTGATAAGGAGGAGACACCTTCAGATGCTGCATTGGTAGCAACAGAATTTGCTCTAATGACTTTCTTTGACTCTGAGGTATATACTATTGAAAGTTGTTCTAAATATTGTAAAGCTTTAAAAGAATGTGAAAGACTTAGGGAACTTTTAGGTAATCAAACAACAGAGTTAATGGATGCTAGTTATAATTTGTCTAACCATAAAAGAGGTCTGTCAGTTTTAGAAAAGCAGTTAGAACATTAGAGAGCAAATGAGTCTAAATACAATGATGATATTGCTATATTCAAAAGAGATTTAGAATATATGATTGTTGTTAATGAGGCCCTTAGAGATGAGCTAGAAAAACTTATAAAGAAGAATGAAAATGTCAAAATAACTGTTGACACATTAGCTTATCAGTCTGGGGGAATCACTAAGATTTGGGAGGCACAGGTTGTTAATAAGGGTAAGTCAGATGTATGATACAATACAGTTCCTCAACCACTAAGAGGTGTTCCATCACCTCCAGGAATTGACCCAGCACATACAGGGTTAGAAGAGTTCCAAGAACCAATTCTTGAGTATGGCCCTAAATTTGTGAAAAGTGCTAATGATGAACAAGTTAAGCATGAAACTGATGCCTTTGAGAGTGCTAGTGATTCATCTCTAGTGTATGAAAGTGTTAAGGTTAATATAGAGACTTTTGTTCCCAAAGTTGTTAAAGTTGATACAGAGGCACCTACAAAACATGTTAATCAATCTAGGCCAACTGTAAAATATGCTGAGATGTATAAGAACAAGTCACCAGCTCCTAGGGGTAACCAGAGGAACTGGAATAACCTAAAGTCTCAACAAATTGGTAGCATTATTGTAATGAATAATAGAGCATGCCATATATGTGGAAGTTTTGAACATCTGCATGCTAAATGTAGCTACCACAAGGGAAGAAGGGAAGTTTTTGGGAACAAAATGGTGAATGAAAACAATTTTCAAAAATATACTCACCCACATACTCACAGCAACATGATTCCTAGAGCAGTTCAATTAAGATATGGAATTAAATCTTTTGCAACTGCTTGAACTGTTAAAATTGCTTACCCAAAACCACCTGTTTTAAGTGCAAAACCAATCAGAACTTCTTTTAAATCTACACAAACAGGTGAAAGGACCTTTTATAAGAAAAAGGTTGTTTATGATGCGGGTTTTACTGACCAGGTTTTAATATTTATAAGTTGCTCATTTACCTAAGGTCTACCTAATGCACTATCGGGCAGTGTACCCGGTCGTGTGAGGTATAACTAGTTGGTAAAGCCGAGGTCATCCCAAGAGCTATGCCTGTGGAATTTATCTAAGCTAAGTGTCACGTTTAAAAGGGGGTTTATGATTAAATAGATTAATTAAACTAATAAAAGTAAATAACGAAAGCAAGTAAATAAATGGAAGAGAAATCAATAAGGAGAAGCAGTGATAACCTAATTACTACTCTTGTTATTATCATGACTAGTTTTCAAGCAAATGCATCCTATCGTTTTGTCTGGGGGTTATATTCATTTTGGATCAGAGGGTTAAATCACCTAAACCTATCTTACACCTTGTCTTATTCTCACATATTATGAACACAAGAGTTCATCGGTCGGCGTGAACCTACGAGATGCAAGAGTCATTAAGTACCTCTACTAACTTGGACTAGTCTAGCGGGATGCGGGTACTGGTCACATCTTACATCCCCTCTAACTTCTTTAAGCATATCAGATTGGTAGGTGGTCCTAGGGTTAATTCGTACATGTATGATGATATTTCTACCACCAAGTCACATCCTTATCGGCTTGGGTACTAGGGTTAATTGACCAAGCCTTTAAGGAACTACCAACAATCTACACTACCGAAACTAGAGCGTCCCAAGACTCGCCAAGAAAGTATACAAACAAAATGATAATAAATACGGAGAAAACTAAGTCATAATAATAACAATTTCATAATAAGTCAACACCAAGAGGTGTTTAGCCACTCATGTTCATAAATGCAGTAAAACAGTTGTTCAACATAAAAAATGTAAACATTAATCTAATACAAATCGAAAGAAAGAATAAACTTATGATTGTTATGTGAATTCTCCCTTGTAAATGACTTGTATGCTGATAGAACTTTGTTCCTCCTGCTCCCTGAACTCCTCCCAACTTCTGTGTGGTGAAAAGTGAATCAACAAACTCGGAATTAGGGATGGTATTTATAGGCCCGACTTTGCTACGGCGTAGCTGTATGATTTGCTACGCCGTAGCCTTTGTTTATTTCATCTACGTCGTAGCTTGATCAAGTGCTACAGCCGTAGTTCCATTATTTATTGCTTCTATGGCATAGTTGTATGGGAGACTACGCCGTAACTTCTTCTTTGGCCACGTTAGTTCTCTACTGCTTGATTTGGGGGTCTACGCCGTAGGTGGAGAGTTGCTACTCCGTAGAGCCATTTGATAAGTTACTACGCCGTAGTGGGTGTTGAGCTACGCCGTAGTCTTCGTAAGTTGATGCTACGGCATAGGTAGATGGTGCTTCTACGCCGTAGTTAGTGCAGAATCCGCATACTTCAAATATTTTCACATTAAACCTTCCATTTCGGCGTTTCTTCGTTCTTGTGCTCATCTTTGTCCTGAAAACAGAATATAAATGAATAAGAGTATATATCCTAACAAATTAACACAAAAGATGAGTAATCTAGGGGAAATTAACACTTAAATCACGAAACTATTTGATGTTATCAGTTTACAACCAGAAGTGGGTACCAAAAGCCAAAATTTCTGAGCCAGCAGTTTCCACTGCTAGGCCAAAAGTTACCATTGCTGGTCATGTAAACAAAAACAGGGTAAATTTGGGAAATGCTGTGAAGGCCTCAAAACGTTGGGAATGGATACCAAAAGGAATCAACTCCTCAAACAATCCCAATGGTGTATCAATGACCTTTGATAGATATAATTATATTGATACACGAGGAAGATCCAAGTCAATAATGGCTTGGGTCTCCAAAAGAAACTAATTCCTTTATTTTATGTGTAGGGACATCCAAAAATAGAAGATCAAAGTTATTCAGATAGTGGATGTTCAAGGCACATGACTGGCAATAAGTCCTATCACTCAAATTTCAAACCTTTTGATGGACAATTTGTCAACTTTGGAGGTGGAATTGGTGGTAAAGTTTCTGGTAAAGGTACAATCAAAACTGGAAACTTGGACTTTGTAAATGTGTACTATGTGAAAGAGCTTAAGTATAATCTCTTCAGTGTGTCACAGATGTGTGACAAGAAAAACAAAGTTCTTTTTACTGATAATGAATGCTTTGTCCTTGATAAGGATTTTAAGTTGCCTGATGAAAGTCACATATTACTTAAAATTCCTAGAAAAGGCAATTTATAAAGTATTAATATGAAGAACATTGTTGCTAAAGATGATCTTACTTGCTTGATTGCAAAGGCCACATTAGATTAGTCCATGTTATGGCACAGAAGACTTGGACACATAAACTTTAAAACCATAAATAAGATTGTGAAAGATGGTTTGGTTAGAGGTTTACCTCATAAAAGATTTGAAAATGACCAAAAATGTGTTGCCTGTCTTAAAGGCAAGCAACACAGAGCTTCTTGTAAGAGCAAGGCCTTTAACTCTATTGCTCACCCACTTTATATGTTGCATATGGACTTGTTTGGTCATACATATGTGAGTAGCATAAATCTTAAAAAGTATTGTCTTATTGTGACTGATGATTTTAGCAGGATTACATGGGTTTTCTTTCTTAGAACTAAGGATGAAACAACTGGTATCCTTAAGACATTTATAATAGAAGTAGAAAACCTAGTTGATAAGAAAGTCAAAATTATCAGGTGTGACAATGGGACAGAGTTCAAAAATAGAGTTATGGATGATTTTTGCAGGGAAAAGAGTATTAAAAGAGAATTTAGTATAGCTAGAACTTCTCAGCAGAATGGAGCTGCTGAAAGGAGAAATAAGACACTAATAGAGGCTGCTAGAACCATGTTAGCTGATTCAAAATTACCAATCATTTTTTGGGTTGAAGCAGTTAACACTGCTTGTTATGTACAAAATAGGGTTTTAGTGGTGGAAGCAAAGAACAATACACCTTATGAGTTATTTAGAGGTAGAACACCTGCCTTAGATTTCATGAGACCATTTGGATGTCATGTTACTATTTTCAATACCGTAGATCATCTGGGTAAATTTGATGGAAAATCAGATGAGGGTTATTTTGTTCGGTGCTTAATGGTTAGTAAAGCCTTTAGGGTATACAACTTAAGAACCAAAAAGATAGAAGAAAATCTGCATGTTGAGTTTTTAGAATATTAACCAAAATGTTGCAGCTATAGGTCCAGAATGGCTGTTTGATCTTGATACTCTAACCCATACTATGAATTATGTACCTATTGCTGCAGGTACAGATACTTATGATTTTTCAGGTTCAGAAGAGTTTGTTGATGATGATGAACCAAGCAGGGACAAAGAGGATGATCAAGATCACATTGTTATGCCAATTTGGGACTTTGCAGGTGATGACTTTGCTCAAAGACTGGAGATCCACAACCTTCTAATGATGCTGAAAAAGAAGGTGGTGCAGATGTGCTCAAAGCAGTAAATGTGGATATTCAGAACAAAGAGATTCTTGAAAGTAGTACAAATGGGGTTAGCACTGCTAGGCCAGAAGTTTCTACTGCCGGACCAAATGTGGAAAATGTAACTTCTGCTACTCAGAAACCACAAGCCAATGATGTTGAAATAACGAACATGCCTACTGCATATGAAGTTCCTTCAACTCCCCAAGCTACAATTCACAAAATACATCCACTTGATAATATGATTGGAGATGTACAATCTGGAGTGAAGACCAGAAAACAGACAAGAATAGCTGATCATCATGGTTTTATAAGTGAAGTCTATGAATCTAAGGACCATGAAGACAAGATTGAATGTCTGTTTCTATATTTTCTGTCACAAATGGAACCAAAGAATGTGTTTAAGGCATTAGAAGACATAAGATGGGTAGAGGCAATGCAAGAGGACTTGCTTCAGTTCAAACTTCAGAAAGTTTAGGTACTCGTTGATTTGCCTAAAGGTAAGAAGGTTATTGGTACCAAGTGGGTGTTCAGAAACAAGAAAGATGAAAGAGAAATTTGTCATTAGGAACAAGGCTAGGCTTGTGGCTCAAGGATACACTCAGGAGGAGGGTATTGATTATGAAGAAGTGTTTGCCCCAGTTGCCAGAATTGAGGCTATTAGGCTTTTTCTAGCCTATGCATCCTTTATGGGCTTTACTTTCTACCAAATGGATGTGAAGAGTGCCTTTCTTTATGAGCAAATTGATGAGGAGGTGTATGTTTCACAACCTCCAGGTTTTGAAGATCTTTATCATCCAGACAAGGTTTAGAGAGTGGCAAAAGCTCTTTATGGACATTAGGCTCCAAGGAAGTGGTATGAAACCCTAGATGCTTATCTTTTGACTAATGGGTTTCATAGAGGCAAGCCTAGCTGCTTATCTTTTGACTAATGGGTTTCATAGAGGTAAGATTGATCAGACTTTGTTCATCAAGAAAGACAAAGGTGATATCTTATTGGTCCAAGTATATGTTGATTTTATCATCTTTGGCTCTACAAAGAAAGAGATGTGCAAAGAATTTGAAAAGCTGATGAAAGATGAATTTCAGATGAGTTCTATGGGTGAACTCACATTCTTTTTGGGACTTCAAGTACAACAAAGACTAGATGGTATTTTTATCAGTCAAGACAAATATGTAGCTGATATACATAGGAAGTTCCAATTCACTGATGCTAAGCCTTCTAGCATACCTGCTGACAAGGAAACTCATCTGCTTTTGAAGGAGTGTAGTGGAGAAGTAGTTGATGTACATACTTATAGATCCATGATTGGTTTTTTGATGTATCTCACTTCATCAAGACCAGACATCATGTTTGCAGTGTGCGCTTGTGCAAGGTTTCAGGTCACTCTCAAGATATCTCATTTGACTGCTGTGAAGAAGATTTTCAGATATCTCAAAGCATATCCTAATATGGGATTATGGTATCCAAGAGAATCTCCTATGGAGTTGGTAACTTATTCAGACAGTGATTATGCTGGTGCAAGCTTGGATAAGAAATCAACCACAGGTGGATGCCAATTTCTTGGATGTAGGTTGGTCTCATGACAGTGCAAGAAGCAGACAATGGTGGTTACTTCATCAACTGAAGTAGAGTATGTGGCTGCTGTAAGTTGTTGTGCTCAAGTATTATGGCTTCAAAACCAGTTACTTGACTATGGGTACAATTTCATGAACACCATTATTTATATTGATAATAGCAGTACCATTTCCACAATTAAAAATCCTGCACAACACACTAAAACTAAACACATTGAAATTAGACATCATTTTATAAGAGATTGTTATGAGAAAAGGTTAATACAAGTTATCAAAATTCATAGTGATGATAACTATGCTGATTTATTAACTAAAGGTCTTGATGTGAGGAGGTTTCAGTACTTGGTAACAGGTATTGGAATGCTCAACCCTTAAAATTCTGATGTATAAGTGTTTTAGTTTAGTGTAGGATTTTTGTACTGCTAGTTGTGTCAAAGCAACTGCTTTGTATAGTTTGTACTGATTGTGTCAAAAGTTAGTCATATGTGAAAATTGTCAAATGAAAATATTGTGGTTTGTATTTTCTTGGTTTTGGACTAACTATTGTAGGTCAATAAGCAAATTTGATGGGAGTTGATCATATGAAGTGTCTATCTGAGACACACCACAAATGGTTATTGGTTCACAATGTCTAATCCACATAAGAACCGACTAGTCCAGAGCAACGGCTACTGGTAAAGACTTAACAAATCCGTTCATAGTTGATAGTTTACCAAAAACTATATGGTTATCAACTCACCATACTTAACAGTTAAGAGTTGGCTAGTCCATAGCAAATGGCTGATGGTAAAGACACATCAAATCCGTTGATAGCTGGTAGTTTGCTAAAAACTATGATAGAGCAGTCTATTTTAAACCTATTTTATATTTCTACTGCTCTTAGAAATTTTTGTGAAAAAGTTTCCACTGCTAGTTCAAGTTTCCACTGTTAGTGTAAAAGTTTGTATTGTTGAACTAGTCGTTGCAACTGTTGTGTCAGTAACTAATTTTTTAACTAGCCCTTGAGATTAACCGTTTTGTTACCATACTTATAGGGTTTTATTCATGACAATTATCCACTTTATTATTTACTTTTATTCTTTTCCAAAGATAAAATCGTTTCTAAAGATAAATTCTCACTCGCGTATTAATCTCAAACCCTAGTAGTATAAAACCAAATCTCATTTGACTTGTCATATTTTCAATTCACTCTAATCTAACCATACTTTTGTCATTCAAATCTTATTTACATGGCTATTTTGGAGTTTGTTGATGCACACAACTAGGTTGCTTTCTTGGAGAAAACAGAGGTCAAAGATGGGCCTATTTTTCATCATATTGTGGATTTTCTTAATGCTACTCATATAAGGTATGCTTTAACTTTAAACCCCACAATCTATGTCTCTCAAATCAAGAAGTTTTGGCAGACTGTCACTGTCACAACTATTGAAGATGGGGACACACATGAAACTGTTGATGCACTCAGAGCAACAGTAGATGGGATAACTATTGATGTTACTGAATCATCCTTGAGGAGACTTTTCCACTTGGATGATCAAGGAGGTATCATCACATTACACAATCCAGAAATACTTCAATACATCTATGCTATGGGTTATGATACTTCCAAAAAATGACTTACTTTTATAAAGGGAAGTTTCTCCCCACAATGGAGATTTTTCATACATACTCTTCTGCATTGCTTAAGTTCAAAGAAAACTTCTTATGGGCAATTTAGCAAAACTATGGCTATACCTCTTATTTGCTTGAACTTTCAATTTTTTAAAGTTTTTATTTAACAATATGGTTAGCAATGTGAAGAGTGACTATAAATTTTTAATGTACCCAAGATTTGTTCAAACATTTTTACAAGAATACCAATTATTACCTCATAAAAGGATTTGCTCTACTCTTTGCGTACAACAAAAAGTTTTTAAAAATATGAATCAGGCAACTAGGGGTTATAATGAGGTAGTAACTGAACTTTTTCCACAAATGCTTGAAGTAATTGCATAGGTACAGGGTGAAGGGGCAGCAATCCCAGCTGCACCACAACACACACCTCCAATCATTGTTCCATCTACCTCCTATACTCCACCTATTAATCACACTTATAGGAGGAGGACTAAACAACCAACTCCTCCTATCACAACACTCAATGTGCCCCATGATTCACCTAGGGAGGAAATTGAACCTTTGCCCCATGATTCACCTCTCTCATCAGGCCACACAGCTGGAAGTGTTGAGGGCAGTGTGAAACTTAATGAATTGATGGATACTTGTACAAAGTTGGCAAAGCAGGTAGCTCAATTGGAGAAAAACTTGGCACATACTAAGAAGCAACATGCCAAGGATAACCAAGTTCTCCTTGATGAGATCAAGTCACTTAAAGAAGAGGTGAAGTAGCTTAAGAAGAAAAGAACAGCATCCATAGTGCTCTCATCTCCATCCTCAGACAATGATGATGACTCAGGTGACTCAGGTGATGATTTGGGTGATTCTCCCAAACAGGTGAGGAAAACAGATGCAAGAACTAAGGGGAAGAGATTGGATTCTGAAGGAGATCAAGGCTTTGAAAGTTTGGGCAATGATCAAGTAGATGAACAAGTTGATGAAACTCAGGGTACTGAAGAAATTCCTCGACAACAAAAAATAGAGGAAGTGCCTAGAGATGATCCAACAGAAATTGTGGATTCAGATGCTCAAAAGTTACCTAAAGAAGTGTTGGATATTGCTTCAAGTCAACCTATCACTAGCAAAGCACAAGCAGAAGGTACTGCTAGTTATGTTGAAGACACTGCTGAGGAAGAGATTGCTAGAAAAAGGAAAGAAAAGGGCAAACCTCCAATGACTACAGAAGAGGCTACTCAACCACACAAGATCAAGGCTAGGGTTACTACACAGAAAGATTAGGAAGCAAAAGTAGCCAGAAAAGTTCAAGAAGAGGAATTGGCAAGAAAAGCTAATTAAGATGAAATTGACATTGCAAGTTTCATGGAAGCTCAGAGACTGCAAAATGAAGAGTTGAAGTTGGTGTCCGATCCAACAGTGGAAACTTCAAATGTTTCTTATGAACCAACTAAAGAGGATATTGAACATATGATCAACACAAATCCAGAAGTTAAGAAGAAAGCTATTGAGCAGGTTGCAGACAAAAGCCTTACAACTGAAGAAAGATCAGCTCAACTAGCTAATTACATAAAGATGAAGAATGATCAAGCTCTGAATGAGATAACATGTTCAATCAAGAAGAATCAAAAGAAGCAAAGACAACCATCCAAGGTTCAAGTTATTATTGATATGAAAAAGTTTTTATGTCATGTAGCTGGATGGAAGATGTCTCAACTCAGAGGGAAGTCACATGAAGAAATTGAAAGATTGTATTATGAAGCTTTTAGAAGAGACAGAGACTTTGTTCTAATGGATTCTGAAAAAGAAGCCAAAAGATTTAAAAGGTCAGGTACAACTCTTGAACCAGAAGCTACTAAGAAGTAAAAGGCATCTCAAGCAAAGAAAGGCAAGAAGTTGACTGAAGAACAGCTTGATGAAATGGTTATGATTGTTCCTCAGATACTTAACATTGAGCCACTCCAAGCAAGACATCCAATAGCTGACTGGGAGATTCATAGTGATAAGTTTGGAGAAGCTTGGAAGATTGTCAGAATAGGTGGTGTCACAAGGGTATACAGAGATTTTGAAGACCTTGTCAGATCTTGTGACATGGATGATCTAGATACTCTATGGATATTGGTTCAAGACAAGTTCAAGGAAGTAGAGCCCTCAAGTGTTAAAGCTAAGGAGCTATGGGCTCATTTCAGAAGACTTTATGCATCTGACCCAAGTGATAGATATTGGAGATTTGAAGCAGATAACTTAACTACTCTATGGAAACATTACAACTCAAGTGATGTTCACCATGTATCTACACAAGCTGGAGTAGATGTGTTCATGCTAACTGAGAAAGAATATCCTTTGAGAGCAGAAGTACTTACTGTGATGATCTCTTCAAAGCTAAGATGTGAAGAAAGAACACCTCACCTTGAATACCTGCTGCAAAGAATTCATGAACAGAACACTAGAGCCACCAGAGAGTTAAGAAGAAGATGAAGTGTTTGGAAGAATCCCCCTATCATCAAAGAAGAAGTTGATTCAAGGAAACTTAATGATTTGCCCAGAAATCATAAGTTTAGAGGATGATTGTTGGGAATAAACTAACAGTTACCAGTGTTATGCTTGAAAGAAGAAATTGCTGGAAGAATACACTAGTAGTGGAAACATCATTAACACTGCTAGTACATATAGTTTCCACTGCTTATGTGGTAACTATTATGTATTCATGTAATAGATAAGTACAGAAAAGATCTTGTAAATATCTTATTTAGTTAGACTTATACTTATCTTGTAAAGGACTCCTTGTCCTATAAAAGGGGGTCCTACGTTTAAGCTAAAGATACATATCAATTGTAAAAGCTTCAAGGTATAACCCTAGTGATACTAAGATCACTCGTATTATTATAAATAATATTGAAGCTACAAGTTTGGTTAACTTCTGTGTTCAATACTTCTCATTGTTCATATACATTCACATACATCACAAAAATAATCTTCTAAGTGCTTTGTAGTAAATTCCGTGTGCTACATAGCGTATACTCAAAGTATCTATCTAACACAAGGCGTGTGTTTAGATCCTCATCAAACATCAAGGATATTTAAAGGTTCATCATCTTGCCTTAGAAATTTCACCCTGTGTTTGCAATGATACACAATTAATACCACTAAATGTATTCACTTCTACGTCGTTTTCACATTCAAATGTAATTTTTCTTCTATATAGATCGTGTTTAATGGTTTTCCTAATGCAGATAAAAGTGTATAACCTTTTGGTCAACAGTAAATCTTTTTCAGAATTCTTATAACAACTGAGTTTACCTTATGTTTATGCAGCTGGTTATGTATAACAACCCGCTATTTTCCAGGTCAATACTATTTACTAAACTCATATTTATTACTTTGAAATTCACATGAGAACTTTTTACGTATAACTTTTTAGTTAAATAAATGTAAAACAATGAATAACTCTTTTGTGCACGATAACTCTTGACTAAATTTAGCCTACAACATTACTAAGATTGCCGCTACTCCAATTCATAATTTAATTGCTAGGGCATTTGCATTTTTTATTTACTTGCAATTATTAATTATTATTAATAAACACTTTTCACAATTTAAATGAACATCCAATATACCCGACACTCCCAACAAGTATTTTAATACATTCTTACATCCCCTAAATTACTACAAAAGTACAAAATTATTTTCTTACACCTTTATAATTCTCGACCACTTAATTATACATATTTAACTTTAACCACAAGCTATTACCCAATACATATTATTTTTATACCCAATACACTGACAAAATACATTTTTCACAAAATAACACATACTTTTTCTTATTTTTCTACTATTAGCCACCCTTCTAAAACAATAGTAAGGCTAGATGCATATTTTGACCACATCTTTTGACAAGTAGTCAAATGTTGAGACAAAATGTACAAAGTGTGTATGCTTGACCATTTTTTTTGTTGCTCCTTGTTTCATGGATCTAGTCCTCTTGATTATTCTTTTAAAAGTTTACGATTTTTTCTTTGTATTTATGCTACTACTTTTCTTTTCATTCTACCACAACACCAAACAAAAACTAAACTCTCTCCCATTTATTTTTCTCTCCACTAAAATGGCAGCAACATCATAAGAGTAAGGAGAATTCAAGCATTGGTTTAAGGGTTAAAATGTTATTGAATTGGAAGCTTAGTTTGGGTATTATTTTGGTTAATTAGTGATTGTAATCACCTCATAATCATTCCAAGGTTTCAATCTTTCCACTTTCGATTCTTACATTTTCCTTTGAACATCTTGATTATTATGTTATGTCACCAACTAGTTGTGGTTTATAAATAACATACACTTGAAATAAATATTCTTAACATTTTACAAGTAACATACTAAAAATGCAAGTTTTGTTGAGTTACTTGTTTAATAGCTTGGTTACATAATTACTTTTCTTGATTCTTGGATATATTGAATTATATGGTTGAAGGGATTAAGTTAGAATGCATTTGAAATGGTGAAAGTGTTGAAAGGATTTAGTTAGAAGGTTGTTATTGTTAAAAACAAAGTTGTAATAATGATTTTTATAAAAATACATGCTGTCCAAATTTTTACTTGAGTGAACAGTAACATTAATATATGTTTGA
This sequence comes from Artemisia annua, assembly GCA_014162995.1. NCBI lineage: Eukaryota > Viridiplantae > Streptophyta > Magnoliopsida > Asterales > Asteraceae > Artemisia > Artemisia annua. The sequence continues at coordinate 99,344 of LBNU01023628.1, forward strand.
CGAGTTATAAGCTTAAAAATATATCAGTACACTTAATTACCTTTCAGGGATATAAAGAACATAAAAATCGGGCTTACAACGAGAAAGATATGGCCAATTAAACTTTAACGAAACTTATAAACTTTTGACATCTTTTTTTAAAAGTTAACATTATGTCCAGATTTTAAAACGGGATTTTGACCCCTTTCAGGTCCGATTCAAAATGCAACTTGTCCGGAATGATGTTTTACCTGAAGTATCGACATTTCTTTTGTCATGAAAGTGCTTATTTAAAGAGCTAGACTCCATTATGTTTGGACTACTTTTTGCAAAAGTGAATAAATTTTCTACATATGTTTTCTCTATATGGAAAAGCAGTTAGAAATATAAATTGGCATTTTAGAGCGTTTTGGGTCCGTTTGGACTATAAAAACCTTAGAAAATATTATTGTAACACTTATAAGATATTTATGCACGTAGCAAAACCTTATAAACATTGTTTTACAAACTACTTGGAATAACATTTAACCAATGGCACAAAATAGTAGAAAATACATTGGGCAATATAGTCTATAATTAATTTTTGACTATTAGAAAAATATTACGAATGTGAACACTTAGGTATTAAATGTCAAACTTGACGTAAACATTATTTTGACTTGTAAAACTAACACAAACTGTTAGGTGGTGATATAACGATAATAATTTAGTGCATTGCTTTATTTCAACATATTATTCTAAATTGGCCTAATTAATTAGGCGGCTTCCGGAACAATTGTGACGATTCCTTTGTTGATATTTTTCTTCTTAAAATGAATACATTTCACTTGAGGTGAATTTCATAGCCCCACTTTTACTTGATTTATTACTCATTTTGAACTACTTTGGGGTGAAAATACCATGCTTGTTTTTACTTTCAGACATAAATACAAAATACCTTACATATTGCCTAAGTACGAGATTAGCCTTAAAGTCCGCACATTTTAGTGAACCGTTAGTTATTTATGTAAGCACAGGTGTTGTGGATAGATCTATCGGGTTGATACCCCTGTCCGGGTTGGTCGCACCAACTGGTCAAACGGACGCATATCATTTTTATTATCATTGGAATAAGTGTTTGGCTAACACTTGTTCAGGGAAAAATGTTGCTTGATTTCATACCTATTATGTTGGGTTTCGGTTCACGGGCTTAAGGCAATATGTGTATCTTTTGTGGCTAATTACTAAACCTTGTGGTCCGAACGAATGATTCTATTACTTAAACCTATGAACTCACCAACTTTTTAGTTGACACTTTTATCATGTATTCTCAGGTACAAGATTATTGAATGACATTACATGGAGCATGAGCTTTCGAGTCACTATTGCAGTTGCGTCACATGGAGATTTCCTACATTACTTATTCGTTTGATTCTTACCAAAAACTTATTTAGTGTTACTTTTGGGAAATACATTTGGGACCTTTCTTTTGTAAACTGTGTTATGTTTAAATGAATCAAACAAAACATTTTCAAACGACTCACGTAGGTCGTTCGATATTTAACTGTAACTTTGTACCATGAACGTCACGCCCTCGTAATAACATTCCGCTGCGACTCATTTTGGGGGTGTGACATTATGAATTTGGTTAGTATTGACTTTTAATTGTCAACATTGTTAAGAATTTTATTAGTATTAACTTTGGTTAGTGTTGCCTTTATGCACATGGTTTTAAACATTGTTACCTTTAGAGGCTAGTGTAAAAATTTGGTCATTTATTACTTATTGCTTTGAGTCTTTAGTTGGGTACCAGTTAACCATTTTTGTCAAAATATATGCGCATGTCATAAGAGGGTTTATGGGTTTCTGGAAATTCTTGGAAATATTGAGTGTATGTATTGGGAACGGAAAAATTATCCGAAATCGTGGCCTGAGCAATATGGAAGAGGTGATAAAAAAAATACCCTAACTATTATTCTTGAAGTTGTTGCGTCGTACAAACTTTGGATTTGGCATGCGTTTTTTGGGTTAGCGGGTGCGAACAACCATCTTAACTCTTTAGATAATTCTCCTTTATTCGACGCCCTACTTGATAACGTAGCCCCTGAATCTCCGTTTCAGGTAACGGAACTACATATGCCAAAGGGTATTACCTAGCTGACGGTATTTACCCATAATAGTCCACCTTCAACAAATCATTTATGGTGTCAGGAAACGAGAAACATGGACTCATTAAAAGGCGAGAAGAAAGTGCATGAAAGGATGTCGAATGAGCTTTTTCTGTCCTCCAAGGACGTAGGGGTATTATACAACAACTGGTGTGCTTGGAAGTCAACAAAATACGAAGAGTTATGTATACTTGCATCATATAGGATAACATGAATTTGGAAGATTAAAAGTTTGCTATAAATACTTCAACGACTTGTATACTAGTCTGCAGGAAAATATACAGCAGACTTAGATTGACAGGTACGAAAAACACCACCAGAAAAATAAAGAATTACCCGATAAAGTCGTACACACAAGTCTTCTACGAGATCTTATGGAGCATGTTTGGCAACAACATTTGTTTATCCATAATTTGATGTATTTTTAAATTCTCGTATTTTTTTTTATTTTCATATTTTTTATTTCGATTTTGTATTGTAATTTGTATTTTTATTTGAATTAATGAATTTTAGTTTGTTTAAAAAATAGAAAATAAAATAAAATGGTAGGTCCCAAAAAGGTGGTGTTATGGATGTTATTAGTGAAGGGGTGCTTTTCTGTATTGTTGTTAAAAGTGAGGAATGCTAATATGACCCTAATATGGTTGCACTTTTGAGTGTTAAGGATGTTATTACATCTGATGCTATACTAATAACTATGAATTAAATCGTTTGAAATGTTTTTGAATTGATTATATGGGAAACTAATGAGTGAATAAATGTTGGGTCCATTAAGTACCCAAATACCCTTAAAAAAGGATTTGAATAGAAAATACCCTAAAGGTCGTATAACCTAAAATAACATTCAAGTCACTGAGTGAACAATCACTTAGTGAGTCAGCTTCAGGAAGCTCAAGACAAGTCTAAGAAGAAAGACTTTCCATTCAGTGAGGTGGGGCTCAGTGAATGATACCTGAGACAAAGAAGAAGGTGACGGGTTCAGGGAGTGATGACAATAACTCACTGAACCCCAAGTCTCCTCAACAACAATGAAGACTGAAGCCTCAAAGACTAAATACTAAGAGACTGAAAAATAGGCGGGATAAAGCGAGAAGAGTTTGAAAGGATAAGGATGAGTCCTTTTCATGCAAAGGTCAAACTTTCCCTAAAAGACTAATGCTCAGAATTGTCCTTAAGAAAGTAACATTGTCTCATTCCCAAAGTAGATAATTGTAATAGAGACAAAATACGTAAGTATTTTTTCCAAAGTCTTTGGTCATCTTTTTCTTCTTCATAACGGTTGTCAACATACTTGTGTATAAATAGGTTCATAAGTTGGAGTAAAAGTGATAACGTCAAATTTACCCATGATTTAAGTGTTAATTTCCCCCTTAATTGCTCATCTCTTCTATTCATATGTAGGATGTATACTCTTATTTGTTTATATTCTGTTTTCAGGGAAAATATGAGTAAAAGAACGAAGAAACGCGGAAATGGAAGGACTTAAGAGAAAATACATGAAAAATGTGGATTCTGCACTAACTACGGCGTAGAGGTTCATCCACCTACGTCGTAGCAAGGATTTATGAAGACTACGGCGTAGCTTACTTCATAACTATGGCGTAGAGATCTACTAAATGGCACCACGGAGTAGCAACTCTTCACCTACGGCGTAGACCCCAATTTGAGGCAGTAAAGAACTCACGAGGCCAAAGAAGAAGTTACGGCGTAGTTTCCCTAACAACTACACCGTAGAAGCATCTAATGAAGAAACTACACCCGTAGTACTTGATCAAGCTACGACGTAGTTAGTATTTACAAAGGCTACGACGTAGAAACTCAATCAGCTACGCCGTAGCAAAGTCGGGCCTATAAATACCAGCCCTAATTCCGAGTTTACTCATTCACTTTTCACCACACAGAAGTTAGGAGAAACTCAGGGAGCAGGAGGAACGAAGTTCTAATCATAACAATAACAAGAGTAGTAATTAGGTTAGCACTATCTCTCTTTTATTGATTTTGACAAATTTGGGATGCACTTATAGAAAACTAATCATAACAATAACAAGAGTATTAATTAGGTTAGCACTATCTCTCTTTTATTATTTTCTTCTATTTACTTATTTGCTTTGTCATTTACATTTCCTATTTAATTAATCTTTTCAATCATAAAACCCCTTTTACACGTGACACTAAACTTAGATAGATTCCACACACATAGCTCTTGGGACGACCTCGGCTTTACCAACTAGCTATACCTCATACGACAGGGTACACTGCCTGATAGTGCATTAGGTAGACCTAAGGTAAACGAGACAATCATAAATATTAAAACCTAGTTGGTAAAAACTGCATCAAAAAGGTTGACAAGTTTGTGCACTTAAAGATTAGACATTCACAAACTCCTTTTACTCCTCCAAATATAACTAAGTCCCTAAGGTTAGCTCAGTTGGTTAAGCATAGTTGTATTTAAGCTTAGCTTAGATTCTTTTGATTTACTTCTGATAAGAATTTAAACATTGAAAAACTTTGTCTATTTACTTTTACGTTTTACTTATTAAGTATTTGTCAACATCACTTAAGCATGGTACACGATTAGATTAACTTTATAGTTAAGACTAATCGTGTAAAGGGGAACAAGAATAAAACAAAAAATCTATCACTTCTACCACTACATATATGTTAGTATGTGCATAGATGCTTTTACCAAGCATGATGATATGACTAGGCACAGTGAGGGATGTTAGTAGGGTGGGGTTGTGTGACAAACGGTAATTTTTCAGACTGTTTATTTTTATCAGTAAATATGAACTTCTATTTTCTGACATTTACGAACTATTTAAACTAAAAAACGAGGAGTTATCTCGCTTTTCTGAAAATCGACCTCGTACGTGTATCGACACAACATTAGTTATGGTTTAAGTCAAATAAATACATCTCTGAGTCAATCATAATGTTTTTATATTATTTTCAAAAAACAATCCAAAAACGTATTCTGCGCATTGATGCTCAAAAACGCCAAACCGGAGCGCCACGACTATATTTAGGCTCAAACGGTACACGAAATACATGGAACAAAAATTGAAAACACTTCCCTCCCCTCTTATCCTCATTTTGCCGCCTAAACACACAAAACACACGCACTTGATTGTATTAAATCTTGTACTTGACAATGACACCCACTATTAGGTTGTTTTTAACTCAAATTAGTGCACACAATGTTTCACAATATTGACCAAGTCTTTCCTCTCCTTCCTTCTTAAAGCTGGTTGAACAACAAAGACCAATATATTACTCAGTTTTAGTACAAACTTTATAAAAACAAAGCCTAATCAAGGGTTTAAATAAATTTTAGGAGGTCTTCTTGAGTTTTCTTGGAAAATAAATGGTGTTCTTGGTGTGTCTTGGGCTTGTTATTCGACACATACACTCAACATTGTAAGGATCATTTAAACTCAATTCTTCATACTTTCTTTTGTTCTATAAAACGTTATTTGTTTGTAACTTATTTGGTAAATTATCTAGTCAATATTGGAAATTACTTATGGTTCAAATTTATGTACATGGATCGACTTACACATAAAATAAGTGAAAGACTTGTGTTCTCATGCTTGTGTGGTGAAATTAGTTCCATAACACACTAACTTGACTTATATGCATTTTTAGAGCTTATTATGAGTTTTTGGACTTTAGATAATTAAAGGAAATATAGATCTATGAAAAACATTAAAGTTTGGCTAAAATATGGAAAAGTGCTTATTTTTGCTTATTAGCTTATTCGCTTATTTGTGAACTTAATGGACTAACTTATGGATCAGGTCTATTTCTTGTTTTTGTCGAGTTGTTTTGGCCGAGAAAGCCCATAGGGGTGTTCAGATTTGCTTATTATTTTGGTGATTTGCCAAAGTGCTTATTTTGTAATCTATTAGCTTATTTAAATTATTATCGGCTTATTTGAAAAACTCATTTGGATTGGGGTTATTATTTTTTGTCGAACACATAAATGGGCCGAGAGGCCCAACAGAAGTATCGAATGTCTTATTTTAAGTGCTTATTCTGACAAGTGCTTATTTCTTAAACATAATAGCTTATTTGATTAATACTTGACTTATTTGAACATTTAAACTTTTGATCAAATGTTTTGGCTTAATGGGTGAGTATTGGGCCGAGAGGCTCAATTGGCCAAATAAGTGAATTGTGAATTGTAAAGATAATGAAACAAAATGACATAAGTTTTATTAACTACTGGTATGTGCTATTTTACACATACTTTTAACCTTAGTTTAAGTGATTTATAAACCAAAAACTAACGTGAAACGCCAAAGATATCTTGTTTTTGTGTTTGTGATCGTGCAGGGACGGATATTGCATAAATAGCACAAAAGTCAACAAAAAAGCCTAAAAC